>QANU01112598.1:404605-503331 GCA_003254905.1 Nissolia schottii
GGGGGGGGGGTGAGATGAATGGAGTGTGTGTATTTTATGTTGTGATTATTTAGAAGTAAATAAGACATGAATAAAGATGGGTAGTTACGTTTTGTGTGCGAGGAGATGAAAAGGCGTAAGTTATTATGTTGTGGTTACTTGGGAAAGAGAATAAGATAGGAGTAAAGAAGACCGTTTTTAATGCAATGCATAACATACAATTATTTGAGATCAATCGATTTCATAATTGTTCTGTAGGTTTTCTGGCCATCAAGAAGCTCTATATATAGACTAAGGGAATCATTGAACTACATATTAGAGTCCAACAACCTAGCTAATGGAATTTGTGTCATAGCTAATTAGAGTCCACTATGCCCGTGGTTGACATTTGATTGGAATTTGTGTCATAACAATTTTTTTAAAATTCGGTGTTGCTAGGACCACTATGCCCATGGTTGACATCAAACTAGAGTTTGTGGCATAATTATACTCTGGAACTCACTGTTTTTGGAACCATCGTGCTTAGGCGATATGACATATTTTGAAACTCGGTATTGTTCGAACCACTATGCATGTGGTTAACACCAAAATGAAGTTTGAGGCATGATATGACAAATTTTGGAACTCAGTGTTGTTCAAACCACTATGCATGTAGTTAAACACCATAATGGAGTTTGTGGAGTGATATGTCATTTTTCAAAACTCGTTGTTAAGACCATTGTGCCCATGGTTGACAACAGACTGGAGTTTGGGCATGATTTTAAACTCGGTGTTGTTGGGACCACTGTGCTGGTGGTCGACGCCATATTGGAGTTAAGGCATGCTAGTTCTTCTTGAATCATGCACTTTCTTTGGCTTTAAAGGCATTTGAAAGAAATTGTAAGGACTGACAAGAAATTAGCAGTTTGACTTTTAGATCACAATGACATGCTACCTTCTTTCTAAATTCCACACTAATGATTAGTTGACGAAGTTAGTGGCATTTGTAACCATGGATTGGTCCTACATTAATAAAGGATCTAACGACCGTCATAATTCAATGTTTCTTGGCTTTACTGGATGGAGTATTTTTTAGATGTTGCACTATGGATCATGTGTTTTCTCAAAATGTGGTCACATTTATATAAATAGTCATTAGCCCGAAAATCATTTTACTAAATAACCTGTTTTCATTGAAAGTACACAATTCATTTTGCACAAGTGGGAGAATGTTGGAATTATCTTAGTGAGCTACAACCAATTGATATTTTCTATTTTTAATAAAAACAGACTAATTACTTGATCCAGTTATATATGCGTTTGAGCCCAACAAGTGAGTGGTCAAATATTATGTGGGCTTGACATCTATGGTTAGTTATGGATTACAAAATGTAGGATTGCCGCATAGGCCCGTGATGGCTATAAACATGTCTAAGGGTTATAAACATGTTGGCTAAGTCCCCTCTATTGGTCAGGAATCGAACCCCTGACCAAATGTTTAAGGAACTCAGTCATCTACCAACTGTGCAAGTTTTATTGGTATCAAGTCATTAATTATATGCACCGAGTCAATTATGTACACAGTACTGGTAGATTACTTTTATTTTTTAAATCGACAATGCATAGCAATTACTCCATTCATTTTCTAATGTTAGTTCCTTTTGTTTATATAGATTAAGCAAAAGGGACTAACATTGGAGAACAGGAAATGAGTAAAATATATATCAAATGAGTCAATATTCCCTTCATAAAAAAATTAGGCTTAGTAACAACTTACCTCCATGTGTTATAATTGTTGTGCACTTAACCCCTTAACATTACAAAACGTGCAAATCAACCCCTAAACTTTTTAAACAGTGCAAATAAGACTTTTCATCATTTTTAGCGCCTAAAAAGCTTGTTAGTATACATATGACTATCACATAATGTATTGTAAAGACAAAATTATATTTTTCTTAAAATGAAAATAAAAGAAGAACTATTATAACGGGGACGAGGAAAAGAGAAGATAGATGGGCAGAAAGAGTCCATTTTATATATAATATATAAATAAATAACAGTAACAATTCACGATATATATATATATATATATATATTAAGCAAAGCTAACAATCAATGTACCGAAAATGTATCAAAATTAAACGTATATTCCTTCTATCTGTCGCTCAAAACTTACAAAATAGAAGTTATCTGATTTGATTCTCACACGGATCTTTAATACACATGTCATCTCAAAATCATTATATATATCATGTATAAAATTGATATCGCTATCTAAACGAGTTTGATGACAGCCTACAAAAAGCAAATTGAGGTTTGTTTATTAATAATCAGTCAGTTTCACATGATTGCCACATGTTACAAAATGCAGTAATAAATTAAATTGAGGAAAGGGACAAATATTCTTATTAACTTTCTAAATACAGAAAAAAGTGTTAGTAAGTAAAATTTCTAAGAACTTTTTTCTCAGAATTATACTATATGAATAGATTTTGTTTTCTTTTTATTAGATACGATTTATTCTTATAATGGGTTGATCTGGTTTGAGTTATAGATTATATGGAGCCAAGTAAATTTTAAATACAGATAATTTTGATAAAAAAAATATGATATGTTTGTTAACTTATAATTAAGAAAGTAATTCTTATTACTTTATTTTAAACTTTTTTTTTGTTCTTCATTAATAAATTATACTGTATTAAAATTGTAACTCTTTTTTAAATGTGTAACATAATTTTTTATTTAAAAAAATTCATTATCAAGTGGTTGCCGTAAGAGTTAAGACAACACAACACCGCATAGATAAATTGGATCTCTCTCTCTCTCTCTCTATATATATATAGTTGGATGAGATGATCCCTGTTATGATATTGCATGGCACGTGGGCAAATGCTATCTCATCAAGGTAGGACCAGTGAATGGTGGCCACGTGTGAATAAGAGCGTGCAATCACGTGCGAGTGGTTTGGCTGAAGCTAGCCGAGCCGAGAAGAGAAGAGAAGATCATGGCGCCAATGTGAAGGCAACATCTTTGGCAGAATCATAGAAGAATGCAGGAAAATGCGTGGAATCAATGATATGAACAAAAAGGAGCATTAATTGAGATTTTGACATTCTAATCTGCAGAGACAAACCATTAGGCTCAATGTGAGGACCCACCCAAATTTCTGTAGAAGGTTTTTTTTTGGGTGTAAGCGGATTCGGTTGATCTAATGAACCCAAAGATAAAAATCAAACCACAAGATTGGTTCAAATTAGTTTCATAATTGGCTCATTATAAAGGTGGAATCAAATTAAACCAAGCCAAACTAATTATTATTGATTTGCTTTTAGATTTATAATTTTTCAACTGAATCACTTGAATATAACTATTTTTTCTATTTATTTCTTTTTTTTTAAGGTTTTGTGACATTATTAAAGGTAATTTTTGAAGTACCAAAAAATTATGGAACGAAAAGAAGTTTTAATAATGGAATCATTTTGTACTTTTATTTATATTTGCTTAAGAAATGTATTTATTTACACCATATTAAACCTATCATAACGAAAGGTTACAATATTGTAATTAATATTATAAGGATAATAATTTTTTAAAAATACAATTCTTTATTTATTTATTTATTTTACTTCGATCTGATTACACGAACCAAACCAACCTAATATTAATTGAATTAGTTCGGTTCAAGTTTGTAAAAACAAAAATAAAAATCTAAAAGTTAAATCAGTCCAACTCAATTAACCATGAAAAAAAAAAGCACAAATAATTTTATTTTGGTTAAGTCACAAATAATTTTTGTCGGTTAGAATTTATTTTTTTCATTACACTTCACCCCTAGTTTCCGGATTCAGACTTCACACTTCACATTTTCTATGAAAAATCCAAATAAAATAAAATAAAAATTAATGTTAAGATGAGATGACTTGATCTTCAGAGTCAAGAGATGTTAAGCATAATGTTTCGGGAACCCATTCCCTACCTGTAATGATATGGGGCGCATGTGAATTAGCAGCAGTTATATAGGGTTAGCAATTATCAAAACTCTAGTTGATCCTCCCTCTCTCTACTGCATCTGTTGATGCATCGCAATAATTCTCGTACAATCATTTTTCTTTAAAGTTTAAACTACTAAAAAATAATAATTTTATATCTTAAAATAATAAAATATGCTGTGTAGATAATATTTAAAAATTAAGAGTCACAAAGAATTGAACTCTAATCCTCTTAATTATGGAAGTTTTGGTACCACACTTGGAACAATTTCTTTGAAAAGCTTAATATAAGCAAATGAAGGATTTTATATTCTTAATCCTAGTAAGTTCAAATATGTGACTATAGTTTGGCAATTATGAAACAGGAGAAAAACTACAATGTGATGCCACATTTGAATATGCAACTTGCTTCCCCTATATATCTACTAATTTGATTGCCACCACCATGTTTAATTCATGTCCTCTCTGAGACCACTATCAGGTTATATGGTTGCAGCCAAATCTCTTCAGATTGTGTGTGTAGTTTTTTACTAATAAATTATAGGGGCCTATGTATAACAATTCTCCTAAATTATTTGGTGTTACTTTTTTCAACCTTAAGAATCGACATGACAAGTAAATTAAATTCCTATGAAGTCACTATTTATTGAAAAAAAGTTTAGGATAAAGAGAATGCTTATTTGAACGGAACAAGAAATCTCAAAGATTTAAAGTCGAGTTAAGTTCAATTACAATTATGTGAAAAGTTCAACTAAAACATATAAAAAATATGGTTGTATAGGGATTATTATAGAAAGATGGACACATTTTCAATTCGGGGATATTTTCCCAGATTCTAAAATGTATTGAAAAAAATTTCATAATTTTTGTCTTTGATTTGACATAATTAAAGCAAATATAATATTTTAATATTTATAGCAATTTAGAATTTAAGGATATACGTCTCCAATTCTAAAATTTTTAAAAAAAAATCATAGTTTGTAAATTGGGGATAATTTTCTTGATGTCTAAAAAAATATCCATATCTTTGTAGTTTCCTCCAATTGATCCTAATCTTGTTATATTGTAACTAGATTTCCATAATCTGGTAAGTTTTTTCATTATTTTTTAAGGGTTAGTGTTTTAATAAAGACACATTAATTTCTAAACTTTATAAACATTAGACATATTGGTCCCTCTGTTCATCAGACTCCTAACGGCAACTAACATGTTCGTTAATAGTGTTGTTTTTCTCTCCTAATCAATTGCAAAACGACGTCATTTTGACAGTCCACGAATCAATTTGACTAAAAAAGTTCATGACCGACCTAGCCAAAAAAGTCTAGAGATTACTTAGTCCCTACACCCCACTAGTCCACTACCATTTCTTTCATCTTACAAATCTCACACATATAACAATATATAATTTATGACATTGTAAAACTATTTTACATTAGTAGTACGTAACAATGAAACTCATCTATTTTTCTTAGGAAATGTTAGGTGAACAACATTTTTGGACAACAAATAAAATCATTAATGTTTTCTCTTATAGAACACGTCAATTTTATCTTCTTATTATTGTCCATCTTATTATTATCCAAAAGTGATTTTTACTTAACATTTCTCATTTTTCTAAAATCCATATCGCAAAATAGGTTAACAATCACTGTGTTAGAAAGTGAGCACATCACAAGCTATGATTAAAACTGTGATTAACAGAAATCTCTGGTAAAGAGATTGTTGCTGTTAAAAGTTGCTTTCACTTACAATGTAGTTTTCACTTAAAAGAGGTCAGATAGGGGTGTTTATGGGTCGGGTTGGACCGAGTTGGCATTTACCCGAACCCGGCCATATATTTAGACTGGGCCAATTTTGAGGACCCAGACCCAACCCTAAACCCGATAGACTCGATCATCTTCGGGCTGAGTTAAAATTCGGGTTTGGACCGGGCAAAAAAGGGCAAAAACGGGGTCAAAACTATCTCAAACTTTAAAATAAAAAATAACAGCCATTAAAAATAAAGTTAAAAAAATTGTAAACTAAACATTATATTTCCTAACTAAACACTCATTAATTTCAAACACTACAACAAAATAAAATAAAATTTATAATCTTAGCATTCCCATTCAAACTGTCATAATTTTAGTGGAACATAAACAAAATAATAATAATAAGTGCATTACAATAGATTTCTAAACACTGAAATAGACATAGTTTAACTACAATAATCACTAAAATAGACATTGTTTAACTACAATAGATTTGCAATCAATTTGTTGTATAGGAAGGAAAAAAAATAAATGCATAATAGTAGTGCATGCGGGCCAGGCTGAGTGACCCGAAGTTAAACCTGAATCCGGTATGAATTAAAATCGGGTTCTTTTTTAGAATTTTTTAAAATCGGGCCCAATTAAAATTGGGTCAAATTCAGTCGAATGCTTCAGGTCGGTCCAGACCGGGTTACGAACACCTCTAAGGTCAGAGACTCAGAGCTTGCCCCCACTTAAAAATAGGAGAAAGTTTTTAAGCAAATACAATTTTAACACTTTATATTTAAGGACACTTATAAGCATTAACTTCTTTTATGATACGCTTACTTATTTTTTAGTTCTATCAACTTTATTGAGGGTGTATTTAAATGTGAGAAGTTAGAATAGTGTGTGTATAGAAAAATGATAAAATATTCAGTCAGTTAAGAATTTCAGATTCAAAATTCTCCTTTGTAGTCCCATGCTTCCCATCCTCAAAATAATATAATACAACCCCCCCCCCCCACCTAGCTGATAAAAAAAAATCCATATCCTTTCTTCTTCTTCTTCTTCTTCTTCTTTTTTCCCCTCAAAAACCACTGCACTGCTCTAAACTGTTAAATTAAGTGCATAAATAAATATTATAATACCCTCATCTTTTTTATAGAATAGCTTTTTTTTTTCCTGTCAAGTGCCTATTTATTATTCAGTTTCCTTACGTAATTGCTCAAGTACCAATGTTTGTTTTTTTATTATAAAAGTATGTAACCATTTTGTTCTTCCTACCGATACAAGTTTTTTCTAACACAACAAACACACAGAGACACACACTGCATAAGTACCTGGTCTTCAATGGCAGCTGAAGGAGGTAACAACCTTATAATTGTCTCACTTTCTATTCTCTTTGTCAGTTTGGTAAACGTATCATGTCTAAGTTCTAAATCACCAGAACTTATAAATTACTATCATTTATTTTAATTACTTGTAACAATAGCTTTGGTTTGGTTCTTTGTTTCACCACCAGATTGAGCAAAAGCTGCATTCAATCCTCTGTTTAGTTTGCTGAAATTGAAGAATTAGAAACAAGAAATTCTCATTCTATTTGCTCTTGGATAAGAGTTTTGATTCTGGCCGCAGCTGGATCTAGAATTGGTAAGGCCTAATCATGGTTTGAATTATTAATTTTTGTGCCTTAATCACATATTTGAGATACATATATATATTTATATAGTTGGGACTATTTATTTTATATTATTATACATGATGGTTTGAACCATAGTCTTCAACATGATGACAGGTAACAAGGGTCACTTTTGCTATTCAAATTTCACAATTTCAATCATCTATGGATGGTCTTAATTGGGATGCTTCATCAGAACTTGCAACAAACACACCATGGCCCAACTTAACTTCAAGTGTTCCTAACACAAATCCTGAAGGCATGATTTATGAGCAGCATGCAGTTGCAGCCCCCACTTGTTCAGAGATAATGATGAATGCGATGATGCCAAACACAAATCCAATATCACATGATGCTTCTTACACAATGAACCAGATGGGCAACAACTTTTACATGATGCCGGATTTCAGCACGCCCCACCACCAAGAAGAAGAAACTTTTGATCATCATTGCAACACGGACACATCTCTGGAAGATGATAGCAACTTATGGAACTTCAATTATGTGAGTGCAGCAGCTTCCTCCTCTGGTGAATCCAAGACCAACAACAACAACAACAACGCTGATGAAGCAACAACAACAACAATGTCTCATCAAAGTAACTCCTCAGAATTCAATCCCAATCATAGCCATTCCTCAAAGAAGAAGAGTACAAACACAATTACTAGCAGCAGCAGCTTCAGTTTTCTTCAGAATTCTTCTTCTTCTTCTGAAGGGGGTTTCATGCTTATCTCATCCAAGAAACCCAGATGGGAAAAGACTCCATCTTCATCAAACATCAATTTCCAGCTTTCAAATTCGTCAAACAGCAACAATGGAGATGCTGACCCAGAGGCAATAGCACAAATGAAGGAGATGATATACAGAGAGGCGGCATTCAGGCCACTGAACTTGCTGGGGCTGGAGGAACAAGTTCTTGATGAGAAGAGGAGGCCAAAGAGGAAGAACGTGAGGGTATCGAGCGATCCGCAGACGGTGGCGGCGAGGCAGAGGAGGGAGAGGATAAGCGAGAGGATCAGGGTGCTGCAGAAGATTGTTCCGGGAGGGACCAAGATGGACACCGCCTCCATGCTCGACGAGGCGGCGAGCTACCTCAAGTTCTTGAGGTCGCAGGTGAAGGCTCTCGAGAGCTTAGGGAAGAGAGTTGATGAGGCTATGATGATGAGGAATTGTGATCATCCTGCTTCTAGCATTGCCTTCTCTTTCAATCCTCCTCCTCCTTCTTCTTCTTCCTTTGATCATCCCATGCATAGCTCCTCTCACGCCCATCGTCATTCCCAGGATTAAGATACTCTAAAATGAGTTTATGTCGTCTAAAATAAGAAAGTGAGGGGGTTTTGTATAGATTTTGTTTGTTGGTTGTGCCGAATGGTCTTATAATGGATAATTGATTTCTAACATTTCTTGTTTTTATTTCTTATGTTACCTATTTTTGTAGGATCTTGCCAAGGAAATAATGAACGCGTAGAAAACTAATAAGATCTCGTTTCTTGTTTTTTTCATTTCACGATTTCATTATTTTCTACCAAGATTGTGAATAATAAGAAACGCATAAAATGGAGACAAAAACTTAACATATCTTTACTTTCTCAATTTAGAGTTCATCGTGGGGGCAAAATAATTATGTAAAATGAGTAAGGAGAAATTATTAAATAACCATGTCGAGGTTGAGTTATGTTCTTACCTCTCATAAAGTGACATTTTAGATAAGAGTAGTGTTATATGTACACCAACTTTAGCGTAAATACCAAATCTCCATTCTCGCACATATCATGAGACTTACACTCACATCTAGACCCCATGATATGTGTGAGATGAGAGACTTGGTGTTTACACTAAAGTTAGTATACATATAATATTTTTGTTTAAATAAATATGCATAGGACACACCACTTGAAGCTGTAATTTCACCATGTAAATAGATAGAGCTTAGTTCAAACGTGTGCCCAATAATTTCTCCGAATCCAAAACCTGTGACATCTAATAATTTCAATATCACCAATGGCAATGATTAACATCCCTGATATTCAGTATAATCAGAAATGACTAGTTTAGACTCCTCATTATATGATGACCTTTTCTGGTTTCCATATATAGTAATTAATCAGATTCACCAGCATGCATGAACTAATAGGGAGTTTTACTTTGTTATTCACGATGCTGCTACTGTCATTGCATTTTGGTTTAAAACATGATTTGCATGAAGTTCTTTATATTTTCACAATTTTACCATCTAATTCTCAAATTAAATAAAGGCATCTAAACATTTTTCTAGCTATGAGCATAGTTTTGAAATTAATTAAAGCGCATCCTTATTTTTCTAACCTGGTAGGATGCAGAAATGAAGCTGCAGTATTTAATTGAAATTGAAACGGTGGATATTAAGTTTCACGTTACTTGGAGTAATGGTCTACCAAATGTTTATAAGTGTGAAGCAATTTTTATCCTTAAATTAATTTTTGGAGTTAATCTATACCAAACTCAATTTTTTATTATAATATTAGAGCCACTTTTAAGCGGTATAAGTGTGATTCTCACCCCCTCGAGCAAACTTAATTTTTTAATAATGAAAGTAGAGAAAGTAAAGGAATTGAATTTCCTGATCATGTGGTAGCATGCAGAAATCGCTAGCAATTATAACACCTATAATTAAGATCAAGGGCTAGAAAAAGTGATAGCCATCTCTTTTTTGTTTTAAATATGTAGTATAGTTTAAGGGAATAATTAATTAATTAATTAAAGTGCTTTGTTAACTAACCTATGTATAGGAGAGACATTCTCTTAGGATTAGTGAGCAGAATCAGTGGTCCTGTCCCCTTGATTCAACCCAAAGCGTGCTCTTGATAATCACTCCAAAACGCATATTGCTCGGCACGTGCATCTATATTAAATCTTTTTTTGGCACAATTAGTGTTTGTCATAAGCAATGTATATTAATGTGACTAATGATATTATTAATGATGATGCTTATGATAACGACAGACACATACAACAAAAACGTGATGCGGGTCTCGTGCAAGAATTGTGCTATACTGTCATAGAACAATATGGATTATTTAATTGATCTTTCACTAAGCACGTATTTGTGGTATACTGTATCTCTCTGCATGCGGTTTTCTCAGTGACAGAGATGACGGTTCCATTATGTAAACACTCAAATTGAGTTCAAACAAATTTGGATTTCAATTGTGAAAGTATCAAATATATTTTCTGTTGGTTTAATTTGGTAAATATTATCCTTAGAATTCGATGAGCTTAACTTCTTAGTCTATAGTGCATGTAATAGATGCGGTTCTTTATGCAATTTTTATAAGGAAATAAAGTTGTGTCATGCCAATAGCTATATAGCTTTTGGTTTAGCTGAAAGCACTTGATCCCCTAGTTGAGGGGAGGGATTGTTTGTTTAATTTTATTAGCATCATTCCTATTATTCGATGAGGTTAACTTTCTGATTTATGATGCTTGTAATTGATCAATAACTATAATTTTTTGGCATAGTAGTTAATATATAAAATAATTCAATTGTCTCTACTCAACGTATTAAATTTTTGAAAGAAATTATTCTTGACATACGGCACCTCAAAAATTACTGGTCCGGCTCCTCCTTCTCCCAATTGGACTCAACAATTGCTTCTTTGGTTCTTCACATTATTACACGAAATGTTGAGAATTGAGTTAAAAGAAATTTTTGAACAAGTCTAACATGATTTTTAAGTACGCACACAAAAAGGTGAATTTCACATATTGAATTCCAAAAGTACCTAGAAGACACACAATCAAAATGATAGGGCCCCACCTTTTATGTATGTGCCTTATTCTCACCCAAAAAATTTTCAATTGAGATCGGGGGGAAAGGTTGGTCTTGATTGGACCAAAAGAGGTTATAAAAATTAAGTTGCTTGCTAAATTTAGAAATTCTGTTGTGAAACGGACCACATCTTTAGCTTGGTTTTGTGTCTCCTTTGATTTCTCAATAAATAAAGGGAAAGTCTCCAAATATATATTTCCGTGTCCTGAAAATATTTTCGTGATCTCATTCTCTTGTATGCATTCACAAGTGGGAGGGAAAGAAGATAACATAGCTTTTTGGGACAGTTGTGTTGTAGCTGTTTATTCTCCAAATTGGTTACATGTATGGTTGCTTGATTGACCAATTTTAATTGATTGGCATATAAATTAATATATGTCACTCTTTTGATGGTGTCAACTAGAAAGAGCTGCTAAATTCTTCCCTTCCAAATTCTAGGGTTATAGAAAAATTATTGTGCTTACTCTTGAATTTGGAAGGGCTCAAGTACCCATTTTAATTGACAATATTAAAAGAGTAACATATGTATATATAATGATTTTTTCCTTTGTACCTAAGTTTCTATGAAGATATCGATATCTCCTTGTATTTAAATGATTGTGATTCAATTACAAATTTAATACAATAAATAAATTGAGTTATTAGGACACATTGTGAAATCTTATATGTTATGGTATCGATATCCTTAAATTTTATGAGGTACCAGAATAAACCCCACATATAATTAACCCTTTAATGTAGTACTATTTTTTATTCCTAAAAAAAAGAAATTAAAATATTGTGCGTGGTTTCTTAAATGGCCCTCAAGATGACTATGCATGTCCAACCAAAGGAGATAGATCATTTATGTAAATTTGTAACATGATAAATTATAAGTGATCTTTTATTATTAATTAAAAATGTGAATTCGTACTAACATATATAATAAAAAATTAATGATAAAAAAGTAAACATGATTTTATCAAATAAAAAATTTACATAAAGGAATCTATTAATATCTAATAAAAAAAATAGAAAACTCAACAATGAAACAAGTGAGTATCAATTTCACGACCCTTCTTTGAGTAAATAATTTCACAACCCTTCTCCCACACCCCTTTCTTTTCAAACGAGTAAATAAAGGGATAATTATATATATAACTTTTTTTTCAATAAGTTTCAAATCCGATTTTATCACTCAAAATCGAATAATTAAGAAGGGTAATTATACTTACTTCTCTGGGTTAGAACAATACATGCAACAACAACGATACCATATTTGTTAAAGATCAATATCATGCTTTTCAATTTTAACCTACCTGTAGAACGATTTAAAATTATTTCACATAAATCTAATAAATATTGAGGTCATGGACATTTAGCAATACATCAAAGTCGTTCTCGTATCTGCTAGTCTAGATGATCATTGTTGTCATCAACGACAACCTCGCGATACACCGGTGCCATTGGCAGCTGGCCTAATTGCCTCTAGTGCAACGATGTGACATGATGGTAGCGATGGTGCCAACAGAGGCAGCGGTGGCATTGATGGAGGCAACGGTGGTGGAAGCGACAACTGTGGTGGCTGTGATTGAGGTTGAGGTAGAAGAAGAAAAAAAAGGTTGAAGAAGATGATGGAAAAAATGTAAGGGTAAACTTGGAATATAATAAAATTGGTTGAGAGAGGGGAGGTACATGTATGTTGAAAAATTAGAGCGAAGATACATGTAATGTTAATGAAATTTAAGAGCGGTTGCTATAATTAACCCATAAATAAATTAGAGGAGGCTGATTTAGTTATTTGGGTTTTAATGGTAGGGACATATGAGTTATCTTTACTATTGCTAACAGTAAAGTATAAACCCGTCATAGAAGAAAAAACACTCCCAATATGGCCAAGCCTGGCTCATCTATGTTAGGACATGTGTATGGGCGGAAAGACAAAAAATTAGGCTAACTCACATTTTGCTATTTGGGCTTTCATGGGATGGGAGAATGATTTGGGACGAATCTTTATTATTAGCTAACCCACTTCCAAAAACGGATAAGCCCATGTGTCTAACTCCCAATGTCTGTAATAGTTTGATAAAAATTAGAACGTTCCGTTGAACAAAAAATAGGAGAAATTGAGAGTATGTTTAAAAGAAATTATGAAATATATTCATGTGTTTTCGTGGAATCCCCAATATTTGGGCTTCATTGCCAGTAACTTGATTGATTTGATCCAACCCAACTGAGATTCCTAAATGGTGTAGGAGTCTCTCAGCAAAACTTTTTATTATTGTTTGATTTAGAAATATAAAAAATCATATAATCTTTATACAAATGGTTAATTTTGTGAGATTCAAATTATTTTCTTTGCCCTAAATATTTAAAGTTACATCTTTATTTGCGTCAAAAATAAGTTGAAAATACTTTCGTAATTCGAAACTCATCACCATTAAATTAACGTTATATAAAAAATTACACCACTAGAACAATGTTCAAAATCTTTAAAACTCACCCCCACTAATTAAACAAGGAAGATTAAAATCAAATTTGTACAAAATTTTACAATCCAATTCAAATTCACAATTTTTCCTACCTCTCAAGAGAACTCTCTCCACTTATTGCTTCCATAGAGTTGGAAGTATCATTCAATTCATCGGGTGTGCTCTCAATATTCTCCATTAGCAAACATTGTTTTAATTCTAACACCACTTGATTCATTGTAGGCCTGTTAATGGAACTATGAGCTGCACAAGCCACTGCTATATTTAGTATTTTTCTTGCAATCTCAATGTCATATCCTCCTTCTAACCTTGGGTCCACGATACTGTCAATTTCACCTTCATCCATAAGTATTGATTTTACCCATTGAACAACGTGAATTCTGTCATTGTCATGGGCCTTGAAGACGGCTGGACGCCCAGTGATTATCTCCAATAGAACAACTCCAAAACTAAATACATCACTTTTTTCATTCAACCTACTCGATATGTAGTATCTGCATGAAAAGTATTAAGTTTTACATTGCTTACATTCGGATAATTTTTATAAGTTTAAGACAATCTCTTTCCCTTAACTTAGTTTTTGGGGTTGATCATTCAATTATTTAATATGGTATCAAAATCTATCTTAAGATTAATGAATGAGCCACACACAAATTAATGAATGACTACTTAAATAGGATATGACTCATCTAAAGTGTAGTTTACACTTTAAAGATTAAAGTGCACACATTTTGGGCGTTTTGCCCCGATGTCAATAAAAGAAAACGCATACATCCTAACCTTTAAAAGTAATCTATGTTAAGAATAAATGAACATTTTTTTAAAAATTATTTCAATGAAAAAAGTTATAACTTCTCTTTCAATAAATAACCATTATTGCTTCCATGTATGATGTTTAACCTCTAAGATGCACTTTACTTTAGTTCACTCTTTCTTTTCACGCCCCTGGATTTAGTGGCCCTAATACAACATGGAGGATTGATAACTAGGCAAATATGACTCGCGAAAAATGATAGATATAAGTGCAGTTGTGTTATATGTACACCCTAAATATTGTCACTGTATTGCCACATATGTAGGATCTACCTTCCACTCTCACATCGCGTGAACTTACTTTACTGTTGTACATAAACATTTTTAACTATTGTGCACAAACTTTTTCAACTGTTTAAAATGTTTGTGCACGATAATTAAAAATGTTTGTGTACCATAATAAAATATTTGTGTATGTTAGTTAAAAATATTTGTGCACGTACCTATAAATGTTTGTGCAAAATAGTTAAAAATATTTGCGCACGTCAGATAAAATGAATTAATAAATTTTAGTTTAAAATTTTTATGTGCGATAGGTACACATGAGCCAATCATATAAAATCATTGGTTAACAATATGGAGGGAGATTGTAAGATATATACCAATCATTTTTCATATAAGTGTGACAAAAGCTTATATAAACTAATAAATATAACACCAACAAATTATAAACTCTCATGTAATCGACTTAAACTACTTTTAATTATACTGTGATAGTCATCAAAACATAAAAAGGATAAAAGAAGAATCGACGCAAATTTGTTTCTTTTTCTTTTCATAAAACATTTTTTCACTTTTGAGTTTTGACACCACCTAAAACATTTGCATTTTTTTTTCTACAATAAAATGTATTATTTAGTTATATATTACGAGAGTCGGCAAGATAACTTACTCAGGGTCAAGATATCCCAGCGTGCCTGCAATTATTGTTGACACATGGGTGTCACATTCATTCAAAAAAATTCTTGACAGTCCAAAATCAGATATTTTACCGCGGAATTGTTCATTGAGTAAGATGTTACTAGTCTTAACATCTCTGTGAACAATTGGAGGCTTACAACCAGAATGAAGATACTCCAAGCCTACAAAGAGATAGTAGCAACTTTAACTTCAGTTTGTTGCATCAACAGAAAGAACAATTAGTCTTGTTTTTTTTATTTTTTTTTCCCTTTTGTTCTCTTTGTTCCTTACCTACTGCAGAATCCAAAGCGATTTGTAGTCTTTGTTTCCATCCCAGCAAATTTTGACTTTTATCTACGTGGCCATAAAGACAAGTGTTAGTAAGGAATCCTTGATCCCAACATCATGAGTAAGTTTGGCGGGTGTATATGTGGTAAGATTTAAGACCTTGGTGAAAAATCAACCAAAACAAGTTCTTATATGTAGTTATTTTTAATTTTGATACACTATTAACATAATTTTTTTTCCATAGTTATCAAATCATATATTGTCACGTCATTAAAAGTATTTTGATATTTGTTACGGGTAAAAAATCGAGGGTCCGGGAGCTCTAACCCTCTAAGGAGGGAGAAAGGCTTACATTCTCTAAAAGGCTCGTAGAGGCCTCAGCCCACTAAGGAGTAAGAGAAGCTCTCCTCACATGTTCGCACTGGCCCAAAGAGAGATAGCTTCATGACGCCCAGAGGAGGAGAATGTCGCAGGCTAAAGACTGTGGGTCTAGTTCAGCCCAGCAAAGCTAAAATGAGGTAGTCGTGACTTCTCCTCCCTTAATCCGCAACCAACTCCTCGATAAGCAAGAAAAGATAAGTCGGGGAAGCTGTTATGCGAATTCCTCTCGCTCTATCTCTATCTAAACATCTTAACTCATCTATAAAAGCACATGACATCAACTCACTAGGTATGACTCATTCCCTCTCTATAGAACTCACCTAATACTTATGCTTTCTTGAGCGTCAAAGTGCCTTCGCAGGTACACCTTGCTGCCGCACTCTCTCTAACTGAGGAACCCATTTGGAGCTTTGGTCAAGGCGTCTTCCTCACCTTCTACTCATGTTTAGGTAACTTTGTTCCCTATTCGACTTACTCGCAAACATTGGCTCCGTCTGTGGGGATTTTGATATTGTCTCATAAGTGTCAGATCAAAAATGCTACATGTACACCCAATTTCATACACCCATACATACACCATTAATAATGCACAAACTTTATTCTCACGAGTGCACAAACATTACAAACTTGTAAATGATACTCTCAACTATACTTAATTAAGTGCACAAACATTACATGAGTTAAAACACAAACTTTATATATATAAATACGAGGTGTATGTATGGTGTATGGTTTTTAGTGTACGTGTAGCAGAACTCGTGTCAGATTACCCCTTCTATAGGTTCTCTGATGGAAGCCAACAACTTCGGTGCAATTCTGCCTCCCCAAGGCCCGCTACGGATGCCTCAAGAGGGAGCCGATAACCAAAAAAGCCCATGAGCCTGCTCCCTGAGATGGACTACTTGCATCCATAACAAGGGAAAATGAAGTAGAACACCGGGAACCTAATGGTCGACACATCCCATCCCAGGTGGTTCTTCCAAATTCTCAAAACGACATAGACCCCCACGAGGTTATCCTCGGACTCCGATACCTCATCAATTGACAAGAGCAATGTCTCAAAGCTTGAGAGTAGAGAGACAAACCCAAGAGAAAGAAGCGAACTGGGACCAAAGGGGGGCTGATCGGAGACCTAACTCTCCGCGGTGCGTGGACCACCGTAGGTTTCAGGTTCAAGAAAGACCCCCCGCGTCACAGGAACAGGGAAAAGTCCTAGTCCCCACTTCCACGGTAGAGAAGATATAACAAGACTTATCCCCCTGAGCATCGATACAAAAACTCTCGGAGGCGGACTAGAGACTCAAACTTTGAAGGTTCCATCCACTCGAACCCAAACAGAGGCTCAAAGGGGCGACCGCGGAATGGGGGTCCATTGTGAACTATAGCCCATTCTCTGATGAGATTTTTTGTGTCAACCCGCCTAAAAATATCACACTCCCCCAAACTGCAAAATCCTACGACAGAACCTCAGATCCACAAGAACACCTCACAGCATTTAAGTCCAAGACTTTGTTGATGCAAGCGCTTGACACCGTACTTTGCAGAGCATTCCCACTAACTCTCATAGGACTAGCTAAAAAGTGGTTGTTCTCTCTACCAAAGCGATATATTACAAGCTTCAAGGACAGTTCCCAAAAATTCATGCTTCAATTCACCATAAGCAAAAGGCAGCCCAAGACAGCTATTGGCCTCTTGGGCATTAACCAGGGAGAGAACTAGTCACTATGAAGCTACTTGGAGTAATTTCCCAAAGAAGCAAACTTGGTGGAGAGCATTACGTCGAACAAATATTGATGGCACTATGCTTTGGAGTCTGTCTAGGGACCCTATTCTTAGAAGAAGTCCTCAGGCAGGAACCAAAGACGCTCGAGGAATTCAAATGAAGGGCAGACGTGCACATCAATAGGAAAGAGGGAAGGAAAACTCTACATAGAAAAGATCCTCAATCCCCCAGCAGGCTAAACCAGGAGCAGTCGAAGAAGAAAGCTCTGCTTTTAAAGTCAGGAAGGCAACGTGATTGGACTGAGCTAACAGCAACCCCATCACAAATCTTGAAGGAGATAGTCAATCTTTTCTATATTCCGCCACCCAAACCACTAAGTAATGTACCTAAAGGGAAGAACCTCCCCTTTTGTGAATTCCATCAGTCCCATTGCCACAAGATTGACAATTGTATTGACCTTAGGGAGGCCTTGGAGGAGATCATCCAACAAGAAAAGAGCATCATGGCATAATTCATGAGGAGAAGGGTAAGAAGCCCAAAAGGAAAAGGTCCCCTGACTTCGAAGAGGATAAAAGGAATACAAGAAGGAGAAAAAGTGAGGAACCCAATTTCACAGATGGTGACGATAATGAGAGCAATAGAATCCTTAGAACAGTCAATACCATCTCAAGTGGGTTTGCAAGTGGGGGAAAGTCTAGAGTTGAGAGGAAAAAACACCTTACGGAAATAATGCATGTATCCACCGAAGATTGGGCTCACAAAAAAATCCCCTCGATCCCACAATTAGTTTCACCAATGAGGTTGGTAAAGAAGTCACCCTGGATCATGACGACCCGATGATCATCTCGGTCGTCATGGTCAATGCCAAAGTAAAGAGAGTCTTAATTGATCAAGGAAGCTTGACAAACATTCTGTTCCGTGACGCCTTCAACAAGCTTGGACTCAATCCTTCACACTTGAAGGCCCACAAATCAGAGCTTATAAGTTTTATAGGAGAGCGAATAAATCCAAGGGGATATACCACCCAACTGTTAAGTTTCATATTTTAGTATTTTCATAGGTTAAAATGACACTTAATTGCATTGTTTAAAATGAATTTACTAAACAATTTCCCCACTTTTGTAAGTTTTTAAGCTAATTCAAGAGGATGGATACAAATATTATAAAATGGTAAATTTCAAGCTAAATCCCACAGAGATGAGAGGCATGTAGTAAAGAGCTGAGAAACAACAAGGACCAATTGAGCTTCAGGCCGCTCTGCGGCACATGCTTAAGAATGAAGTAACTTAAGACTGAAGTAATCTCAGCCGCACTGACAGCCGCACTGCCAACCGCTAAGCGCCCCTACCATCCTCTCAGCGCTCTCACAGATAATGCCATGTCTCCTTTTCAGAACTGACAGAACTTCATGGCAAAGAAAGCTGCACTGCACAAAACCGCTCAGCGAGGCCCTAAATCCGCTGAGCGGACCCTGAGAAATTTGCTTGTAAATAGAGCCCTGCATTCAGCATTCAAGGCATTCCATTTTCAATCATATTCCAATTTCAAAAAAACACACATCAGAACAGATATTGAGAGCACAACAATGAAGAGGAAGACAGAGAAGGAGCCAAGAGTGATCAAGGAGCACGACGACACTTATCATGACGACGTGAGAACGTGTCATGGTGAGCAGCCAACACCTTGCACCTTTGATTTCCTCTTGTAAGATGGGTTCATAATCCTCCTTTTGTTGGGATTTTGATGAATATTATAATATGATTGTATCCATATAACTCTTGTATGTATGAATCTATCAATTTTTCTAATTTATATGAATTGATCTTATGTTTAATGCCTGTTTTAGTTTAGCTACCTAAAACCTGATTTGAAACTGAATTGTCGCGAGTGAGAACTGCATCATTAAAGTTGGAACTAGATCAACTCATCTAATATTCCTAATTGCTATAGATGAAGTTAGGATTATTAGTCGTTTTAACACGTGAAATAACGTCAGTTTGCTTTGTTAGTTTGTGCAAGAGATTGACAAAATAACAAAGGGAACCAAGTGATCTTTTCATGCTTGAGAGAGATGAATAAGATAAGAACTGGTGGCAAGGAATCAAAGAAGTGATAATTCATATGTATTGAGTAAATGGATGTATGAAGCTGTAGTATGTTTCAATTTCCAACAAGCTTCCTGATCTACTTCTAATTCATTGCCCATTTATCTTTTGTTTATTTTATTTATTTCAAAAATCAACTAGTATATTGTTTAATTAACAAACTCAAGAATGACTTTATTCAAATCCCTGTAGATACGACTATACCCGACTTTACTGCAATTGAATCACTTGAGGATTTGAAAACTATAAAGAAGGATATATATAAAACGACGAGAGTGTAAAAAACTTTCAACACCAACCCGTCACTTTCGGAACTCGACCTAACACTCAAACTGAGAAAATAAACTTTCTAGTGGTCAATTGACCATCAACATACAATGCTATCATCGGTCAAAAAATGCTAAACAAGCTAGCAGTTATGGTATTTACACTTCACCTAGCCATGAAGTTTCCATTAGAAAAAGGAGAAATTATCACAGTGAAAGCTGACCCGTTGCTCTCAAGGAGATGCTACCAGGCAAGCCTAGAAGTGGGGCATAGGAAAAAATCTCAGGATGAGAACTCCAAGACCAGAGTTGAAGTCATGATAGTAGACTTTGGCATCCAAGATCATCCAACACCTAAACAAGGAAAGTTAATACCCAATTGAAAAGGAGTTTATTAGAAGAGGTTCGACAAAAATGATCATACAAGCCAAATGTTATACGTTCAGAGACGTTTTAGGCTTGGGATGTGTACAATCTTTACAAAATCTACACTTGATCTCAAATATATGCTCGGCAGGAGGGTGCTCTTTTCTCGACCCAGTTTTTTTTTTTCAAGGAAGGTTTACCAAGGGGGTTTTTAATGGGACCGAATCAAAACATTACACAACCCGATCTTTAATAAAATTTTTATACTTTTCTACATATTGCTTATGTAAGGGGAGGTCAAATTTTTGATAGAAGACCCTCAAAAAGAAAAAAGGAAAGAAAATATAGTGGAGGCAACAAGGTCCAACAGAAAATTACAAATAGCAGTACCAAAAATACCTGTGAAGTGAAAAAATTCGGAAGAAAAATACAATCAAATCAAAAGCAAGCTACAAGAGCCCGAAAGACAAATTAAAGCACTACACTTGTTAGTAATATAACGAGCTTGCGCTGGGGACAATGTTATGGGCTAAAAATTGAGGTTCTGGGATCTCTAACCCTCTAAGGAGGGAGAGAGACTCACGTTCCCTAAAAGGCTCATAGAGGCCACATGCCTCTAAGGAGTAAGAGAAGCTCTCCTCACATGTTTACACTGGCCCAAAGAGAGAGAGTTTCATAACTCCTAGAGGAGGAGAAGGTCACAGGCCCAAGACCGTAGGTCCAATTCGGCCCAGTAAAGATAAAACGAGATAACCACGACTTCTCCTCCCCCAATCCACAACCAACTCCTAGATAATCGGGGAAAGATAAGCCGGGGAAGCTGTTATGTGAATTCCCCTCGCTCTGTCGCTATCTAAACATCCTACCTCATCTATAAAAGCACATGACATCAGGTCACAAGGTATGACTCCTTCCCTCTCTATAGAACTCACCTAATACTTGTGCTTACTTGAGCGTCGAAGTGTCTTTGCAGGTACACCCCGCCGCCACACTCTCTCTAAGCGACGAACTAGATTGGAGCTACTGTCCAAGCATTGGAGCTTCCTTCAAAGCGCCTTTCTCACCCTCTACTCGTGTTCATGTAACTTCATTCTCTATACGATTTACTCGCGAACAATACTTTATCAACATAATTTTTTTCATATAGTCAAAACTAAATTTGAAGGAGGTTTTGTAGTGTGTATATATTGAAACCTGATAGTTGCTCAGCCAAATCTCCGTTGGTCATATATTCATAGATGAGTGCCATTTTTGTGTCTTCGTTGCAATATCCAATAAGAGATGTCAAGCATTTATGATGCACTCTAGTTAGAATTTTTGCCTGCAAATAAGAGCCAAAATATTCCTTAGTCTTAAGAGAACTTAAAGCGTTGAGGATTGAATGCAATTTATACAGAGGAAATGCTAAACGTTTTTGAACAATGTGTCCAAAAATTCTCTTAATTCAAAATGTTACTTACATCTATATTATAGGCCTTAGATATATTGTGTAAATTACAACTCAAATCATTAAATCATTGTAAGTGAAATTTTGGATTAATAAAAGGATAGCAGTACTCTTTTTAAATAATTTTTTTTATAAAAAGATACCTCTGTATGAAATTGTTGATGCCCTTGAGTTGTAGGGGAGAGCATCTTGACTGCTACTTGTGTTTCACCTATGCAACCGTGGTAGACAATTCCAAATCCTCCTCTTCCCACAACCCTCTCAAAGTTGTTTGTAATGCTTAGAATCTCCGAGTAGGTGAACTCTTGTTTATTTGAGTCCACATGTTCAGTTTTGTAGGTATGACTAAACTTGTTCGTGCTCTTGAAAACTGATAAATAAGAAAACCCAATATTATCGGATTCATGCCCTTTTCACCTTTTGTTAGTTGACAAAGGGTAGACTATCAAGATTATTAAACTTTTTTTTTTCTTTCAAGTGTCAATGTTATTATTACCTATATGTTATTTTATAATCAACAGAGAAAACGAACAGAGATTAACACTTACTATATCATATCTTCTCACAATATTACCTTTTAGTTAACTATTCACTGTCCTAAATTAATTGATATTTTCACTTTTTTTTCCATTTATTTTAAGTAATTTTCTTTTGATTATGGAGAAACAACCCTCCAATGAGAAACGAACAATATTTGTTATAGCACGAGCCTTCAAAACGATAGAAAACACAAAATGACGTCAAATTCAAAATCTCTAACCATAAACTCAATATAAAGAGTAGCACAAACTACACCAAAAAAAAAACATGTTTAGTCAAAGGTGAGCACTGAATAGTAACCTAAAACCAATAGCAGATAAATAATAAGAACTTTGAATGATTTGATAGAAATATTAAATTTGAACTTCAATATGTTATTGCATAAAAATATATTTTGACATTATCTACAATTATTACATATCTAAGGGCTTGGTTATAAAATTTTGCATTTCAATATCCATTATCTTTATCTATGATTGTTTGCTTGCTTACAAATATAAAGTGGTGTTATCTATCTCTAATTATTTAGGTCATGCCTTGTCATGACGGAATTTTGCATTTCAAAATTAAGGAGAAGAGTTGTTATATCAAACCTTGTAGTCTACTTCTGAAAAAATAGAGTGCTGCTAAAAGGATAGAGGTTCCAACAAATGTTACGACCAACGGAATTTCTGCCTTACTCCTCTTGTGACATGGAGTACTGGTGCATAGATTTGGATTTCCATCAACACTAACACATTTAAAACAATAAATAAAAATAAAATGAATTTAGTAGTCAATCAAACTAAGAAGAAAAATCTTATTATATGCATTAGATCTCAACAATTTTATAAAAATATCATTGTATAACACTTGTAACGTGTTTGGAAAATCGGTAGTGGGAAGGAGAATCGATTTTGTCATTATTTGGAAGTTAAAATTTTTCACTTTTCATCTTTCACAATCGATTCTATGGTTTGGTACCAACAAATCAAAACATGTTTCGGTGAGTGTTCAAAATTGCAAAACCAAAAAGTAAAGGGGCCAAAATTAAAGAAAAAAATATTTAAGGGACCAAAATTAAAATGATTGGTATTTATAAGGATTAAAAACATTTTGAATTATTATAATCATCTTGGCAAAAGCCATTCATAATTTTCATTTGAGATTTGGTGAACTTTTCTTGCTTGTAATTAAGAGGTTTCCTTTCTTTAGATGAGGTGTGAGTTGGTTCATATATATATGAATATATGTAATTTGTCAAAGAAAAACATTATTTTATTTTAGGATAAGTGATTACAACAAGATTCAATGTCTGGTGTAAAACGAAGAGAAGCAAGAGAAGTAACATAACCAATAATTAACTCAAACATGAAAATCAGAAGGAGAGACGATTTGTTTATGTTCGAGTATAAGAAAAGGTGGGGTATTATTAACTTAGAAATAACGTTATTTTTGAGGTTAAATAGGTTGTTTTTTTAATAAATTATGGATTTTGATTTTATACAATATTAAAATTTTGTTTGGTTTAAGTTTTTGATAATTTTATTTTTGTTTAGTTTTAATTCTTAACTTTAAATTGAACAGTTAAAAGATGATGTAACAAATAAAAATTAGATGAGTTTTCTTATACTTTAATCGAATATGATTAAACCAAATTTTAACCATTATCAAAACCCACTTATTAATAAAATCGACTCTTCAACATTAGTTATTAATTTAGCGTGGTTTTCCTCTTATTAGTTATTAATTATTATTATTGTTGTTGTTGCTGTTTTTGTGTGTCTTTTCTTATGTCCAGCTGGCACCTGCCGGTGGAAGAAGACCACCATTCCCATTACACAACTGTCTCGCTGCTCCGTTCCCCCCACTCTGTCAGTGGCCACCTCAAGGTATTCTTAATCCTCTGCTTCACCAAGTTAGTTTCTTCATTCCTACACTGCACTCATTGCCTCCTTTAATACCTCGATTTTAACTTTCTGCCCTTCCACTTAATAAACAATATGCGTATCCAAACATCATCTAATGTGCCTTAAATTTTGATTTCCCTTTTAGGGCTTATTGCGTTGCAGATTCCTTACGATTCTTCATTCAATCACCATGCCTATCACCACGATCTCTTTTTCATTGAAGATCTCTCCGTAATTTCCTACCCCTAACACCTCAACGTGATCCCGCGATACGGTACGGCGTTTCGGTTGATTCCGTTGATTTTCGCTCGAATTTTGTTTGGATTAGGGGTTTCAGGGTCGTGTGCATGAGCTTTGATTGTTTAGAAATTTTGGATTTTGATCATGATCTCGGTTACCCCAAATTGGTCACTCAGTGATTTTGATTTGTTGTTTCCGTGAATGCCATTGATTTGGAGCTTATAATGGGAGGTTATGTTTGACAGGTGAGTTTTGATACTGAGGTAGAAAGAAAGACGGAATTGTGAACAGAATGGTTAGTGTTGTTTATGTTGGGTGTTCATGTTTTGGTTGTGTTTCTGTGCTTGTTCACTCTAACCTTGATTCATTTGATTTTGGTGATTATTGTGCCTCCTTACTCATTCAACCTTTTGGGGAACCGAATAAAATAGAATTACCTTCTTGGAGCTTTCAAGCCAGCTTGTAATGTCTTGATCACATTTAATGATGGGAAAAACCGGAAGCAGGTGGGCCATATTTTTTTTTTTGTTTAATGGACATTGTATACTAATTGCAATCTGTAGTCTTGTTGCATAGTGCTAAGCTTGATACCTAATGAAAGTTCAGGGAGGGAGATTGTAATGTGGTTTGAGGTTTATCTTTGCTATTAATGCTTCTCATTTTAGTGACTTGTACGTGTTCATTTCTTTTTTGTGGCTTTTAGGTTCCATTTAAAAAAGAAAATGGTCAAACAGTTACAGTCCCACTTTTCCAGAGTCAAGAAAACATTGCTGGGAAGGTATTTTATATGTTAATTCTTGTCATATTATATCGTTCAGTTTATGTTAAATGCATGATGTTATTGTTTTAATATCGTTTGATATCTTCTCTTATGAATCTTACTGTATTGACTATTTATGTGTTTGTTGCCATGTTCAGATTACAATAGAACCAATGCAAGGGAAGAAGATTGACCACAATGGTGTAAAAGTCGAACTTCTTGGACAGATAGGTTTGTACCTGACTATTCATCCTAAATCATCCATGTGATACGAGTCTCTAAAGTCTAAATGGAGAAAAACAATAGGTAAATGAAGAATGGATTGTTCTTGAAAAACCCTCTTTTGTCAGGATATGTCTATGTGATCATGATAGCAAAGTCCTATCGTACTTTGAATAAGTTGGGTGCAATTGCTTACAAGAGTTTACCTTATCAATTATCATTTGAAGATAATTTACTTTATAACTGATACAAAGTTCATTTTGGAGTTTGTTTCTCTGTGCAGAGATGTATTTTGACAGAGGAAATTTTTATGACTTTACTTCCCTAGGTAATCAATTATTTTGACACTTCCATTCTTGGATGAAAATATTCTACATGGTTGCAGTTAGCTTTTATCTTAATGCTCCAATGAATTACTTATACCACTGGGATATTTTAGCTTTTGATTTTGCTGTCTTTTGCAGTACGAGAACTTGATGTTCCTGGAGAAATTTATGAGAGGAAAACATATCCATTTGAATTTTCTACTGTTGAAATGCCATATGAGACATACAATGGGGTGAATGTGAGACTTAGGTATGATTTCTTAAAGATCCATCATCCATAGACTTATTTCTTAAAGTTTTGTGCATGTGCTTTTTGTTGACCATCTTTCTGTAATATTTGCTTTGCAAATTATACAATGGGGAGCTTGAATTTGATATTTTATGATGTTTTTATTCATTTCTAATTTCCAGGTATGTCTTGAAAGTGACCATTAGTCGTGGTTATGCTGGAAGCATAATAGAGTACCAGGATTTTGTGGTACATTCTCTTCCAGCAAAATAGGATTTTTGCTCTATTTACTGAGATATGACTTGAATGTTATTTTATCAGATCTCTTCATTTCATTTATACTGATGTGTCGAATGTAGCTATGAGTGTACTTCTGCATATGAGTACACTGTACCCAGGTTTCCCACATTCAAGAAAAAATAGTGTGTATATGAGTGTGTCACACCTAGGGATGGCAATGGATATCTGTTGCGGGCATACCCCTACCTGTCGCATGCGGGTATCTGGGTTCATGGGTACTTTTGTCATCCCTAGTCACACTTATAATATTTTCCAATTTATAATTTGATATACCTAACAAAATATCAATACACTTTCCTCATGCCCAAAAAGAAAGTTTGTAGATATCTGTATACGTCAAATACATCACTATAGTTTTTATGATTCTATTTCATCAACTTATTTGTAATTTTATTTTTGTCATCATTGGGTAGGTTCACAACTACTCTCCACCTCCATCAATTAACAATAGCATCAAGGTGAGCTCAATAACTTAATCATCAAATTTTAATGGTGCCTGGCACAAATTCACTATCGTCATATATGCTGTAATAGTGATTCATGGTCAATACCTACCATCAATTAAGAACAATATTGTCCTAGGAGCAAGGGTAAAGTGTAGTTGTGTTATCAACAATGTCCTTTAGATTACTCATCGATATAGCATCTACGGGCACATGTAGTTATTGCCTTTTGCTTTACCTAAACTGTTGTTTTATTTATTCGTTATATTTAGCATAATATTATATCGTACTTAATACAGATGGAAGTTGGAATTGAAGATTGTCTACACATTGAATTCGAATACAACAAGAGCAAGTAAGTTAACTATTTTGATTGACTGTTTGACTGGAGTTGCACATATTTTTTGTCTCTCTCATCATTTTATTTATCTTAATCAGGTATCAAATTGTCTCCCGTAAAATTTCTTATACATCTTGGAATATGAAATTTATTTATTGGTTAACCTTGTTCAGTTGTAACCTTGTTTGGTTTTTTTATTGCAACGTATACACCATCTGTTGCTTATGATCAACAGTCCTAGATAGTTAGGAAGATATATATGCACTATAGTTTTTGATATATTGTTTTGGTCAAAATTAACACTTTTACTACGAATGTTTTTTATCATCTACTAGTTTATATTTTATAAGTGAATGAGTGAAAGAATTGGAGATAATTATTGGGATTTTCAACTTACCAGGTATCATCTAAAAGACGTCATCATTGGTAAGATATACTTTTTACTTGTTAGAATCAAGATAAAAAACATGGATCTTGAGATTAGGCGTCGAGAATCAACAGGATCTGGCACCAATACCCATGTTGAGACAGAAACATTGGCTAAATTTGAGTTGATGGATGGTGCTCCTGTTAGAGGTATGTTAACCCTGGTATGAAGCTTTTGTAGTTTCTACTTACATATTATTTTCAATAACATAATGATAGTGGAGATATGTTTTGACATTGTTTTGTGTGGAAAAAAAAGCCCTTTTTTCGTATTTAACCACATACAACCTAGTATTTCTGTTTGTAAGCAATACTGAATATTAAATCCATCACTTAAAAGCTCTATAGTTTGTCTTTTAACAGTTTGTTGCAATAACAACTGGGGTCTCACAGTAGACGTTCATAATCTCCTGTGTTCACTCATATACAGGAAAGATGAACTTGTATTTTTACTGATTGTGCATTTTATATTGCAAAGGTAAAAGATCTTTGTTGAAAAATGAACATAATTGTAAAAAGACAAAAGTAAGCACGAAAGATTATGTGACATGAACATCTCATGTTTGCCATTCCTTTGCAATTTGCAAAGCAAATTCAACAACTTAAAAGCTGTTGCATTTTTATAGAACTAAATATAAATATTAGTTAAACTAACATAGTTGGTCCTCCAACCTAGATAAAAGAAGATTGTTTTAGGCAATTGGTAGCAAACTCAATTTTTTCAAATCTATTATGACATGGATCAATTATAAATATTGGATCCACTAACGTGCTTTTACTGGTGTCATTCTTTAATACAGACAGAAATTGGAGGAGACCATCAATTAAATATAAGAAAACAAAATAGCAACAAGAAAAAATTAAGAAAGGATAATACCTACACAAAATACATTTCACCTTTTAATAACATTATGGGTAGATCTCAGAATGGCAAATACATTGCATCTATTGTTCTAGGACAGTGCATCCATCAACATAAATTACAAATTCACAATGAGAAGTGCACTTGACACTAGAATGATCATTGGCATCTGAAGTAAAAACTACTTTGCGTATGCCATAAATACTTTTGCTAATGTGTCATTGTTTTTACAGGTGAATCAATCCCAATCAGACTGTTCCTCAGTCCATATGAGTTGACACCAACTCATCGGAACATCAATAACAAATTCAGTGTGAAGTACTTTTTAAATCTTGTATTGGTTGATGAAGAGGACAGACGATATTTTAAGCAGCAGGAAATCACGATGTACAGGCTGCAAGAAACTTCGTGATTAATTATCACCCAGGGAGCGAGTATTAGGTCTGTATTTTAGGAATAAACAAGATTATGGTAGACATTGAAGAGCTCAAAATCTGGGAATCAGTCATGCTATTCCTGTTTTCTAAGGGGTAAAATGGATTGCGATTCTTGCAGGATCGTTGCTTGAAATTAAAAGCTTGCAATTATGTACATTGACTGATCTTTCATTTGTGTCTTTACAGAGTTTAGAACTTTTAAACATATCATTGAAGGAAATGCTCTGTTGTCTATGCTGGAATGGTGATATCCATGGAGTGTGATGACTGAAGATTCAGTGTGCAATCTTTTATAGCATTGCTCTACCTCCTGAGCATGATGACTTCCTTTCCTTTTTCAATTGTCATTTTCCTTTTTGTGATAAATGAACAGTTAGACTCTGATGTTGGACTCTGATTTGTTTAGTTATGCGTTGGTATCTTCCTTTTTCTAATGTTGGATTCATATGCATAGTAGTTTCTATTTTGAAAATCATATGCATAGTGGTTAGTGTTTGATATATTTCCATATTTTGTTATTTCTATATTTTGATAGATACTTTTATATTATTTTACCAAACAATATTAATAGTGTTTCAAGAACAACTTTCAAAGAACTCAGAGAGCTTAATAGCTTTAAGAAAGCCACTACATTACTAAACCAAGATTTAATCAATGATAAGTATACAAATTTATATTATTTAATGATTTTTTTAATTTACTTTGTAGCATATATTAATTATATGTATGTATATTTATATAGTATATATATTAATGATACTTTGGTTGAACTCAGTTAAAAAGATTGAACTAGTGAACCTTTAAACAAGTGTCATGACCTGTTCGATGTCCAATTCGATTTTCTTAACCTTGGCGTTTGTCGAGGAATTTGCAGGGATTTATGTAATATACCACTTTTTTCCTTAGTAGAAATTTCATGAATTAAATAGGGGAAACAAGCTCTCCAATTAGCTTTTAGATTAAAAGTGTCTGTAGAAATAACTCTGCTCATTTTCACGAAATTTTGCAAACACTAGAATAAATCATTTCTGTCATCTGGGTATAATCGCGTGTCTAAGGTATCTGTAAAATATATGGACACAGAAGAAAGCTCACAAATACCTTAGCTTAACCTAAGTTCTTCCTTAGAAAAATTAGGAGATCACAAGGACGTGATCAAAATATTTTTAGAATAATCATTCGCGAAGTACCGGAATCGGGAACGACCAAACCTGATCAAAATTGATCTGTGTATAACTCTTAATTCTTGGCCACAAAAGTGGCCAAGACACCAGACCAAGGAGGGGCCAAATGGCCAAAGTCAATATTCAAAGAAGTGAGTCATGGCATGAGTCACCATGCTTATGTCATGCATGATGTCATCTTAGGGGTAAAATCGTAAATTAGTCCAAGGGCATTTTGGGAAAGTGAAATTTTGGCCAAGGCCTATAAATAGCCCATGAAATCCGAAATTTTAGAGAGAAAAAGAAGAACCTTGCCAAAACTCTGTCCAATTACACACCCAGCTATTATCCTGTTAAACCTCAAGCCTAGAAACTTTCCTACACAGACCCTAGCCAAGATTTCCCAGTGATTCCCTAACCTTAACACACCAAAATCCTCTTAAGTTCTTAGAGAAAGCTTGAAGAAGCCTAACCTAGAACCGGAGCTAGGAAACATCACAGCAAGGCAAGAGTCTCTAGAAAACACCAGAATCGCAGCAGGACTTGAACAAGTGGGTAAACTGACTTAGCCTCTGTCTATGTGGTTCTAAGATGTTTGATGATGTTTGGGAGATGCTTTGTGTTAGATTATGTTAAGTTTGATTGCTTGAGATTATTTCTTGAAGAAATTGCTAGATATATTGGTTTATGTTTAAGAAATGTTTAAGCATGAAACTATGTTCCTTATATGTGTTGCAAATGATGATAAATGATAGAAGAAATGCTCTTGAGACTAGAGATGAGAAACCATGCAGAACATGGAAAAATGCAGGAATTGGGAGCTGAAATTCGTCAGGGGGCGCTGAGCGGCCTGACTGAAAATTCAGGATCTCAAGGTTTGAAACTTAGCATTTTCTTGTTCGTGACCTGTGAGACTTTAGGGTCCTCTAAGCTGCCAAAAACTCTAAGTCATGAGACCTTCTTAAATAAAGCTTTTTAGACTACTTGCAATCGTCCATGGATCCGCTAATTTTAATAAGAAATTTATCTGGCATAATTATGTTTTATGTGATGTGTTATATGTTAGGTTTCCTAACATGATGATCCTTTTGATGAATTGCATGTGATTATGTTGTTTATGGAACAAATGCTTGGATATGCTATGTTAGGTTTTAGCAAGTGACAGTATGTTTCCTATGCTTATGAGAACATGATAATGAATGAATGATATATGATTATATGTATTGATGCACTATGAGGGATTGAACTATGTTTATGCTATATGAACTATTGACTTGAGATATTGGATTGTACAATTGAAATAGTAAGAGCAATTAGATATTGCCACAGATAAGGACAATTGGCATCCCGTAGGTAGGTTGCTTGCGGGCATGCTCATTTCCTTGTCGGTAGGTAGCTTGCAGGGAAAAGGCAGTTGGGTTTCCATAGGTAGGTGGCTTGCAGAGCACTCATATTCCTGTAGGTAGGTTGCTTGCGGGCATATTCATTTCCCTGTCGGTAGGTAGCTTGCAGGGAAAAGGCAGATGGAATTCCGTAGGTTGGTGACTTGCGGAATACTCATATTCCTGTAGGTAGGTGGCTTTTAGGAATGGGCACTTCCTTGTCGGTAGATGGCTTGCAGGGAAGAAGCAGTCAATATTCTTATCGGTAGGTTGCTTGCAGGAATGTTGACATCCCCGTTAGTAGGTAGCTTGCGGGGACAGAAATACCAGAATTCTGTCGGTAGGTTACTGGCAGGAATGTTCTCTTCCCCGTTGGTAGGTAGCTTGCGGGGGAAAGAATGTCACGATCCCGACAGGTAGGAGCTTACGAGAATGTGCTATGTGCTAGTTGCAAAGGCAAGAACGATAATGATTATAAGAGAATGATTATAAGATGATAATTATAAGATGATGCTAATAACAGAGCCCTATATTAGTATGTATGAATGAGAACTTTTTCCCTCAGTCACCTAGTAATGTAGGTAGCTGCTCAGGACTAGGTTAAATATTAATAACTAATAGGGATGTAGTATAACTGTGACATCTAGAGACCCTTGAGCGGCAGAATCATAATTGATAATAAAACAATCAGTGATGACTAAGGTTTTCCCACTGAGGACACAGAATTCTCACACCCGCTCCTTTATGGTTCTAGGTAAGCACGACAAGGACATTAGTGTGGTACGTGGAGAAGCATACTTAAAGAAGATGAACTGAGGAATAGGATAGCAGGGGCTTGACTAAAGATGTTACGATCAGCCCTTAGTTAGTATGGTTCATGTGTTGTCTACTGTGAGAAAGTACATGTATGTATTAACTATGATACTACCTATGTAAATGATTGTGAATATATGTTATGGACCACTTGTCTGCTTATTGTTTGACGTTGTTATGTTGGAGTAGTTATTAGTTAAGTATAAAGCTTTAACCTTTGCATTATAAGTTCTATCTAACGCGCGGCTCATATTTTATATCACACGTATATAGCGAAAAAGTTTTAAAACGATCCATATTTTCTAAGTAACAAATATTTTCAAAGATAAAAGTAGGGGCTAAAAGTAACCCCAACCAAAACATTAAACAACCTAGTGAGCATTGTTTATGACTATAGCATAAGCAGTTAGCTAGGGAGTTTCAATTTATCCCTCACTAAAAGTGAAATGATTTAGTTTAATTGAAGAGAATTGTGAGGGATTAGTGGGGGAACCATTCGTCACTAAACAAAAATATTAAATGTTAAAAGTTCAGCGAGGAACCAACGAGAGATTTTTCCCTCGCTAAAAGGGTAGTAAATGATTAAGTGTAGTTGAAGAGATTCATGAGGGATTAGTGATGACATAATGTCTTGTTAAATAGAAAAGTGAAATGCTAAAAATTTAGCAATGGATCAGTGACGGAAGCATCTCTCGTTAAAAGGAAAGTGGAAGATTTAGTTTAGATTGAGCGTTTTGCGAGGGAAGAGTGATGGCATATTTTGTCGCTAAATTACGTTGATAGGTTGTGGCAGCTTTGCTAGAGAACAATCCCTCACTAATAAGAAAAGTAAAATGTTAAAAGTTTAGCAAGAGATTAACGATGAATTAATTCCTCGCTAAAAGGGAGAGGAAATATTTTTGTTTCACTGAAGAGAGTCTTAAGGGATTAGTGAAAGAAGATTCTCTTGCCAAGTTATATTGAGAGTTGGTGAGGGATTAGTGAGCGAATTGTCTCTCACTATACTTATTTTAACAGTTTAAGAAAGAGTAGTGAGGGATTTGTCTCTCACTAATCGTTTTAGCTACGAAATAAATGTTACGAAGGCTTATGTCCTCTTTAATTTGTCGCTAATTGCTCACTGAATTTTTTTCCCTCATTTAAATTTTTGTTGTTGTGGATCTACATTTTTCTCTCTATTTTCTCACTAATTAGCGAGGGGCTAGAGAAAAAAATTTCTCTCACTAAATATTGTCACTAATAAGCATTTTTCTTGTAAAAACTATCTCTACCATGCTTGCGGATTGAATTATTTTGAATTCCCACGTACCCTACCACAAAAACAATTGTGTTCTATTTTCTTTGTTTTTGTTCTATTTAAAGAATTATATTTCACTCTCCCATATATTCTTCCAACTATCTACTCTTATCGATATTTCTTATTTTCTAGTTTTTGAGAAAATTTGTATGGAATAATAAATAAATAAATAAAGTACATAAAGTTGCGGCATGTTCATTATGATGAAATAATGAAAATAATCAAGATAACAATCATCTTCAATATATATATATATATATATATATATATATGATTCATCGCTTTAAGAGGCATACCTCAATAATAATTGACCATCACTTGATCTTTGTACGAGTGCTATTGGAACTACACCAGCCAGGTTGTTATCTCTCAAGTTTCTGTTAAAACAGAAAAAAGATGACATCATTTTCTCTTTTGTAACCAACATAGTTACATTGATGCACCGGTATGGAATTGACTTACAAGACTTTAAGTGACTTCAATTGTGTTAGGAAAAAAGGCACTTCCCTGCTTAAGCTATTGTTCGATAAATCCCTAAAAGCAATTCAAACGAACGATTACTAGAAAAAGACGAAAAAAACACAAATTGGACGAATTTTGTTGCATTGAGGTACTCACAAGGTCTCTAACTTGGTAAGCTTAGAGATGTAACATGTTATTTGTCCGGTCAGTCCACTTGAAGACAAATTCCTGCTTGCATTTCCATATGTATAAGCCAGTTGATTGATGATTTGATTTCATGAATCCACGCATGCACGGTTTTATAAAAAGATGTATTATTTGGACTCACTTAATACGAGATACTTTGTCAACTTACATCTTATTTACTGTTGGATGAAATTTTAATGTGACTCAAATCTTATTGAAATCCCATTTAATAGTGGGTGTAAGTCGACACAGTATTCCAAGTAAAATGAATACACATAATAATAAACTTACAAGGATGTGATTCTTGGCGCGCCACCAAAACTACAATCTAGACCTTCCCACATGTATGCTGAGGGGGCGCATGGATCTCCTTGCCAATTTTTTGTCACCCTATAAGCTATCTTGATGTTTGTTATGGCATCAACTGTTATTTTGACATTCAGGAGTTGATAAGAATTTCAATCCTTAATACATAGTTTAAATAACTACTGACAGATATTGGAAAGAATATATATATATATATATAGAGAGAGAGAGAGAGAGAGAGAGAGATAGAGAGATAGAGATAGATAGATAGATAGATAAAAAGCACACCATCATCCTTTTCAGTTTCTGGTTGTGAGAAGTCTTTAGCTAAATAAATCTCAATAGCATTGATGATGGGTGGAAGGGTTGAATTTCCTGTCCGAACAAGTGAAAGCTCATATGTATTCGATCCATGATGACCTGATTCAGTATGTATGGTATTTGTATAACTGTATTTTGGTACCAGAGGTCCATAAAATTTCTCGGCATTGAGGAAGATGATGAATTCTCTAGTTTCATTTCCGGCCAGCTTTCGGACCTCATTAAAATGCAGGTACAGAAAGTAACGGTCAGTTACACTATCTGCAGTCCAGTTGAAAACTAAAGGAGCACTAGCATTTATTGGCGTAGCAGCGGTGCTCATGACAACTGCTGGTGGGTGTGAGGGACTCGCAACAAGTTCATCGTTGCTAAGCGTGGTGCTTAATTGTGTCCATTGGTTGTCGGAAAAAGGCATCCATAAACGGTCATACAAATCATCTCTGTACCTGCATACCCGCAATTTTGCTCTTTCTTAGTGTTGAAGCATAGCATATTATGCAGATTAAATCAGCAAGGAACAACAGCAGAGGAAACAGAGAAGGAAATTGGAGAGTTGGATGAATGAAAATGCTTCTTTCATTACTTAGTTTACTTTACAAGCAATCTATGGGAGAGCTAAGTCTTCCCTAACTGAATTGTAACTAGCCAACTAACTTGCTTAACTGCTAACTGATTTTTTACTAACTAATAATTTAACATGTGTTTCTCATGCTTTGATAACTTACTTGAGTTACAAGTAATCTAATACTGAGGCTTGTTAGTAGTGTACAAAATCTCCAATTTTAGAGAACTAGAAAACGGGGAGTATAAATGGAGGGTTTTTGTAATGGAGTAGATTTATGGGCCACCTTGGAATCTCAGTTTAGGCCATCACGTATGGGACCTTGCCCGCACCCTAACTATAAGGAAGGCCAGTGCTCTATAACTCCACCAGCACTGCACGAAAATGAACAAAACTTCTTTCGGCCAATAACAAATTAATAAGTGTCGAAATCGGATTTTGATAGAAAACATGGGTAATTGATCAATCAAATCTTTCTCGCTTTATTCACAACACACCGTGCCGTGCTAAAGATCATTTTTCATCAAGGAAAGATCTTATCCCCACCATGTTGCACAGGGACCGTACGAGGACACTGAGAATATATATATATATATATATATANAAGAGGAATCATAAGAGGAGTGGATGGAAAAGAGTGGAGGCGCGGATTAGAGGAGGAGGCCTAAAGGATTGAAGGATGAGTTAATATATTACGTTTTTTTTACTAAAGTCTGATTAGTAAGTCAAACTTTAAAAAAAAAAAAAAATCAAAACGACGTAGTTTTGGTCAGCTAGCTACCTAGCCATACCCATAGTACCTACCCAACAGTATTAAGGGGTACTCATTGATATGTGCGATAAAAAAATTGGACATTACATGAGCTCTCAATATGGACCACTCTTCTTCAGCTTAAAGAATAGTTAAGCCCAACATGAAGAAGTCACTTGAAGATCCAAGACAGAGCCCAATTCAAGTGATCAAGTTACAATGGGCTAGAATAAATTAGTTTTAATTAGTTGAAAATTAGTATTATTTATGTAATTTTCGTGATTTTATTTTGGTCATTATTTTCAGATGACTTTTAGTCTTTCTTAGGTTAGTTTGAAGTGTCTTTTTAGTCCCTAGGCAGTTATGTTAGATAATGAAGTCTTAGTGCTAGTTTCAATGCTAAGTGGGGAATAAATACATAATGGAAAGTGTAGAAAATCCATTTTATTTTGGCCATTATTTTCAGATGACTTTTAGTCTTTCTTAGGTTAGTTTGTAGTGTCTTTTGAGCCCTAGGCAGTTATGTTAGATAATGAAGTCTTAGTGCTAGTTTCAATGCTAAGTGGGGAATAAGTATATAGTGAAAAATGTAAAAAATCCACTATCTTGGTGCAGTCCACTAAGTCTATAGAAGGAACTCAATGTAAATCTTCAAATGAGATTATGAATGAATTTTGAGTTTTTCTCCCAATTGTGAGAGCTTCACTTTTGTTCTTGAGTAAAGAACTAAATCTGATATTATCAAGGCAACTTGTGGCGATCAACCAAGACTTATCACTCACCTTCTCACTTTTATCTTGAGTGTGACGTCTATATCCTTCTTTCCTTCTTATAGAAACACGGAAAAAAAACCAAACACAACCCATCAAACACCAACTGAATCTAGCAAGACGGTCATGCGGAAAATCTGTTCGGACTTCATCAAGTTAACACAAGCGGCCGGACAGGAATCACATCATTTGTACCCATACAGGATATGTATCGATACAAGTACTTTTTTAAAAATTGGAGTACTCATGCAACATAGTATCCCATTTAAGAAGGAAAGCGATTGCACAACCCTTTCTATAAATAGTACTTGTGAGTTGTGAGCACGAACTAACTTGAGCATCCTATTTTGGTACAGTTTCGAAACCCTGAATGCCAATGAGTAGTAGCTCATGTGATGAGAATTTCTTAAACGAGCTCAAGACTAATATCACATTCTTGAACAGATTTACAATAAAAGTGAATTCCATTTAGTGAGACTCGAAAATACTTGGTACGTAGTAGAACAAAAAAAATGTGGTGAATCCATTTTTATAGTGAGTGTGCTCAAGAATATGGTGTTAACATTGTGTTCACCTAAAAATTCTCTCAAGTGACAGATCCTAAGTGATTAGAAATGATGGGATATGAGTCAGGAATACGATTGTCGCTTTTCCCTCTCCTCGCTTGCCCCATCACGGGCTTCAAAGTCCCACGCCAAAATATAATTGAAAGAAAAACCTTTAGATGATAAAAAAAAAATGCTTCCCCTACTTTTTTTAAAATTCTCAAACAACATTATCCTCTCGAAGAAGAAGAAGAAGAAGAAGAAGCGAACGTATTGAGAAATTTTAAGATTTATTAGTAGGATTATATCATTATGCAGTATATAAGGAGTTACCTGTATGTCAAGTTGGTGATGGAACCAAAATCTAGTCGTAGGAAACATGCCAATGAACCAGTTGATCCGGTGTTAACGCTGTAAGTATCGTTGTCCAAAATCCTCAATTCTACGACTGAAACAAATGGTGTCCCAGCGCCTCTGTTAACCAGACAAAGATTTATATAATCCAATGATGGAGAGTGAATGATCTCTTTGTCAGTGATCAATGATGAATCCTTGAATTGCACTGTGTCCCACAAATTAGGTCCAAGATGGAGATCAAATTGTGGGAGGACATTTAGACCATCATAGTTTCCATACAAAAAGCTAGCTCTGATCAAATATTCAGCATCACTGGTAACATTTATCCTATAACAGTTTCTCTTTCCACTAGGAAAGCTCCTCAGGTGACTAAACTGTTGTTGATGAGTACTCCCGTCTTTAGGCGAAACGCTCTTACCGACACCGGCATCGATGAATTTAGCATCTGAAATGTAATTTATGCCTGTGTCCTTCTCAGTATAGTTGGAATTCTCAGGTAGCCCACAATCTAAGCTAATAAATCCTGAAAAATAGAAAACAAATGAAAACTTGAGCTATAATATTATTTTGTATGCATAAGTATAAGAAAGTACTATTTGTATGAGATTGACAATTTGTGTACATCACACAAAGAAATAAATGCTACAAAATAAAAAAATAGACATTGTCATCGAACATTTGTATACACAGTTACATGTGTGTTTAATATTACTCATATTTGATAATATTTATTTCTCTATTTTATAATATTTGTTTCTATCTGTAATATACACATGGTGTCAGTTTTACGGTGTGCAGATAGTGAGGCATTTAAATATATAACTTTAAGTAACACTTCAAATTAATTTTTGAAGACATCAAACCTGATTGATCCTGTTGGGCTTGAACCAGAACCAGACTAGTAAGAACCCCAAGCAATACATAAAGAGAATGGAGTGACATTCTCATCATTCTTTTGATGCGTATTCTATTTTGCTTAGCGAGAGAAAAATGAGTGACATATAATTATGATTTATATTGCTGAAGTCGTATTCTACAGTATTTTACGGGGCAATGTAGTCAATTTTCCTCGTAGTTTATTGATTTTTTTTCCACAGTAAAAGCCAATTTCGTAGACCTGTTAGAGGCTTAGAGCATAAACTTTTTAGAGGGTTATGTCAAGGTAATACATGGTGTAACATGGCTTTGATCTAGTTGAAAAGTGCGGTAAAGATCAAAGTTGTCAAACTCGTGAGTTTATCTAAATTCTTTTATTAAAGATACTCTGTTGTATTTTTATTAGAGTAAACCCTCAAGTGAGTCTCATACAATATCATAATCCAACAAGTTGGTCCCTGATAAAAAAAAAATATAAAAAAACTCATCATGTGGTATATCACATTATAAAAAGTGGACACATTTTAAGCCTCTGATATTAATCATGTAAGTTTAAAACTTATTTTGCAGCTTTCCAATGATCCAATCAAGGGTTACTTTGATATCTTTCTAGCATACAAACTGCAAAATTGATATCTGGTCTGGTGCACGTTTTAGTATACATTAAACTCCCAATAACAGATGCATAAGGAATTTCTTCCATTTGTTGCCATTCCAAATCATTTTTGGGATATTGCATGAGACTTAATTTGTCTCCTGTCTAAACTGGAACGGGTGATGCTGAGCACTTTTCCATTTTGAGTCTCTCTAAAACTTTATTAATATATGTTTTCTGAGACAAGCCAAACAATCCTTGTGATCTATCCCAAAATATTTCTATTCTGATCACATAACTTGCCTCACCCATATCTTTCATTTCAAAGTTACTAAAGAGAAACTTCTTATTCTCTCTTAATAGACCAAGATCATTAATTGCAAGCAAGATAAACTTACTCCCACTGACCTTTGGATATATACATCGATCAATGATGTTTTCTTTAAATCCAAAGGACGTGATAGCATCGTTAAACTCAAGATACCATTGTTGGGAAGCTTGCTTTAGTCCATATATGGATTTCTTAAGTTTACACACCATGTGTTCTTTCCCCTCAACTGAAAATCCCATTGGTTGATCCATGTAAACATCTTCTCTAAATTCCCATTTAGAAAGGCGATTTTTACATCTATTTGATGCAACTCTAGGTCATAATGTGCCACCAAAGCCATGATAATCCAGAGTGAATCTTTCTTGGAAACTGGGGAGAACGTTTCCTTATAGTCAATGCCATCATTTTGAGTAAAACCTTTGGCAACAAGACGGGCCTAGTAACATTCAAGGTTTCCAAGAGAGTTATGTTTGGTCTTAAAGACCCATTTACACCCTGTTGTGATATTGATATATATGTGTGTGTGTGTAGTGTAACATCCCGCTTTTTCCCTTAGTAGATATTTCATGAATTAAATAGGGGAAACAAGCTCTCCCACGAGCTTTTAGATTAAAAGTGTTTATAAAAATAATTCTGCTCATTTTCACGAAATTCTGCAGACATTAGAATAAATCCTTTGTGTCATCCAAGTGCAATGGTGTGTCTAAAGGATCTCTAAAATATACGGTTACAGAAGAAAGTTCACAAATACCTTAGATTGACCTAAATTCTTCCTTAGAAAAATTTGTAGATCACAAGGACGTGATCAAAATATTTTTAGAATAACCATACGCGAAGTACCGGAACTGGGAACGACCAAAACTGATCAAAATTGATCTGCGTGTGACCCTTAATTCTTGGCCACAAAAGTGGCCAAGACACAAAGGCTATGCACGGCCAAGGAGTGGCCAAATGGCCAAGTCAACAAGTCAAATAGTGAGTCATGGTAATGAGTCACCATGCTTAGGTCATGGATGACATAATCATAGGGGTAAAATGGTAAATTGGTCCAAAGACATTTTGGGGAAGTGAAAATTCGGCCAAGGCCTATAAATACCCAAGGAATCCGAAATTTTGGAAAAAAAAGAGGAGAACCTTGCCAAAATTCTGTCCAATTACACACTTAGCTGTTATCCTGTTAAACCATAATCCCAGAAACTTTCCTACACAAACCCTAACCAAGATTTCGCAGAGATTCCCTAAGCTTAACACAAAAAAATTCTCTTAAGTTCTTAGAGAAAGCTTGAAGAAGCCTAGGCTAGAACTGGAGCTAAGAAACATCACAGCAAGGCAAGAGTCTGTAGAAAACACCAGAACCGCAGCAGGACTTGATCAATTGGGTAAACCGACTTATCCACTGTCTATGTAATTTTATGTTAGATGATATATGATTTTAGGATGTTGTATGTGACCATGACACTATATATGTGTTGTTGATAATTGTCTGGAATTGCTGGTGCTATCTGTGACTCTGTCAGAATTTAGGAAAGCTCAAGCTGGAAATAGGAATATATCATGCTTTTAGTAAAAATGTATTCTGGGAATTTTATCTTGAAAAACTAATGTTATTTTTGGAATCTAGACGAAAAATTGAGTGGGGATGTTAAGTTTTGTGATTTTTTGGAGTCCCCGACGAATTTCTCAGCAAAACAGACAGAAAATGAATTTTTCGGGCAAACATGGACAAAACGGGAATTTTGAGTTTTGGGACTGAAAAACTGGGTTGATTTTTAGAAAATAAGGGTTTAGAACTATCCAAAACCTTAAGGCCAAGTCTTGAGTCCATCAGGTTTTTGAGAACTAAAATTCCAAAGAACACAGGGTTTTACGGGGTGGAAAATAGCGTTTTGGGGAAAAAAGGGTAAAACAGCCATTTCGTGATTTTGGGGTCAAAACTAGAATTTCTAAGTATGAAAAATGATCTTAGAGGGATCAAAAACCTTGGGGGTAAGGTCTTGGACCTCTCTGGATTCTGATCACTAATTTCTGATAGAAAGCGGACGTTTTCAGAAAAACACTGATACACTGTATTTTCAAGCTATGCTCATGATTATGTTTTATGTTGGGTTATCTTAGGTTTTATGACACGATGAATTCCTTGATGAACTGCAATTGCTTATGTTTGAATATGGAAACTTATGCATGCTTTGTGATTTATGGAATAATTGCTAGATGTATGTTAGATTATGTTTGAGAAATGTTTTGAGCCTGAAAGTGTGTCTCTTATGCTTATGAGAAAATGATAATGGACGAATGATATATGATTATATATATGTGTTGATGCTTTATGAGATATAGAATGATGTTTATGTTAAGAAAATAAATAACATTAGGATATATTGAGCTATGGTTATGTAAAGAAAAGAAGGATAAAAACCCATTAAAGAATGAGATATGATCATTTATGAATATCTGTGTGATGAGGTATCATGAGGATTGATTATCAGACCTTAGAGAGTCTGAATTCTTGACCCTAGAGAGTCAGAGCATTTGACCATAGGAGAGTCGAGGTACTAAATCACCAGGCCACAGTAGAGTCTGGGTGTCCTGGGTGTTCCTGGCCACAGAAAAGTCTGGGATGTCTTGGAGATGAGCTGAGTCTGAGGAGTCCTCCCCGACCACAGAGGAGTCTGGGAGTCCTTTTGACCACAGAAGAGTCTGGAGAGGTCCAACCACATAGGAGTTTGAAACGCTCTAAGGACGAGGCAGTCTTGCAAAGGTTCACCAGGGTCCGACCACAGGAGAGTCGGGGGTCAAAGAGTAGCAAGTCCGAAGAGTCCTCCCAACCATAGTAGAGTCTGGGAGTCCCTTGACCACAGAGGAGTCCGGGGAGTTTCAGCCACAGAGGAGTTTGGAACGCTCTAAGAACGAGGCAGAGTATTTCCGACTATAGTAGACGGATTAGGATCCCTGTTCACTGAAGAGTCTGGGAACTACTCCTATCCCTTATAAATCAGAATGAATGATATATAAGTAAAATGAAGATGAATGAGGTATATGTAAAATGAATGACGAATGATGAATGATATAGGTATGATTGAGAATGCGTGATGTATGTAAAGTATCTGAGAATGAGACCTTGTTCCCTAAGAGTTAGAATAGAAAACAGACGACACAGATAATGAAAGAATAGGTTCCCTCAGTCACCTACTAATATAGATAAAGATGCTTAAGCTTAGCATGAATATTAATAACTAGTAGGGATGTAGTATAACTGTGACACTTAGAGACCCCCTGAGCGGCGGAATCATAATTTAGAATAAAATGATTCACGATAACTAAGGTTTCCCACTGAGAACGCAGAGTGCTCACACCCCGCTCCTTTATGGTTCTAGGTAAGCATGACGAGGACGTCAACGCGGTACGTGGAGAAGCAGCCTCGAAGAAGATGAACTGAGAAATAGGATAGCAGGGGCTTGACTAAAGATGTTACGATCAATCCTTAGTTAGTATGGTCCATGTTTTGCCCTACTGGGTTGAAGTACATATATGTAATAACTATGATACTACTTGTGTAAATGATTGTGAATATATGTTATGGACCACTTGTTTGCTTATTATTTTGATGTTGTTACGTTCAAGTAATTATCGTTGAGCATAGATCTTTATCATTTGCATTATAAATTCCATCTGACGCGAGGCTCATATTTCATATCATATGTATATAAAGAAAAAGTTTTAAAACTGTCCATATTTTCTAAGTAAGAAATATTTTCAAAGATCAAAGTAGGGGCTAAAAGTAATCCCAACCAAAGCAGATAACAACCTAGTGAGCATCGTTTGCGACGTACGCGTAAGCAGCTAGCTAGGGTGTTACATGTACCACTTTGTGACAATTGTGATAAAATACCATTTACAATGTTTGTGAAATTATTTATGCTTCCGCTGCTTACAATATAATTCTGTTGTCGTTAGAGTGCTATTTTTTTGGGTAAAATATTATTTATCATGGAGAAATTATTTTAATTTTGACAATATCTCTATGCGTTGTTTGACCAGCCACATTGTGTTTTTAAGGGAGCTTTGTTCACTAATTATCATTTATTAAATAATGTTAAGTGCTCCTTTTTTGGCTGAGTGTTTAATCACTATAAATATTTCAATTTTGTTACTGTGTGATATTGAGAATTGTACCAATTAATAGAAAAACATAATTACAATATTAATTTTAGCCCAATTATAGCATGTGAAATACAACACTTACTATGAGAGATTGAGAAGAAGAATTAGAACCTAGAATTGAAGAGGCAGATGTCATCATTTCGTTTATGTGAATCCAGAGAACCTAGGTTGCAATTGGAAAAGAACCAAGAAGAGAAGGAGGAGTTTTTACAACTATTCCCAATGTCAGATGCCAAATGCGAATGGTTTCTTTTTATTCTTAATAGGGCAGAATAAAAATTGATACATGGGTAATCATATGGGCTCTTCCACTTATTAGTTAATGATGACCCTAGCCTACCTATCATCAGCTAGCCCAAACATATGAACACAATATTCTGGCAACTAGTTTAATCTGGACAAATTACCAATTTATGCATGTCCACAAAATAATTATTCTAATAAAGCTAACATTCTCCTACTTGGACATCATAAATTAGATTACAAAATGAAACATTAATCCAGATCAACTCACAATATGTGGCCACAATAAATGCCAGAATAGCACAACGTTCTTAACCACAAATCCAAAATGAAATGTATAAGTATTTCATTACTGCAGAAAATCACACTCGAAGGAGCAATGATATCATACAGAAACAAAAATCACTACATTTTGGTGACCTTTATGAACGTGAAAAATATTTGTCCCAATCATCCGCCCAAGATGCTATATGAGATTAAAAGACAATCTCATTACAATAACGACATGAGACTGAGTCCAAAATGTCTCAATATTATGCCATTATACAAAAACAAAATAAATAATTTCAATTGCGCAAATCATAATAAACAAAATATGGCAATGCAAGATAATTGTCTTCACATTAGTAAACAATTATTGTCAAACATTTCAATAAAACGAAAATATAACATATGAGGTCCAAAAGAAAAATTACATGTAGGATAAAACTCCCACTAAACCAATACATCAAAAGACCTCACTATACCCATCCAGGTTACATGCTCAACAAAGACTTTAGTAGTCAATACCATAGTTAAGGAATCTGCAACCATAAGCTCTGTGGGAATATAATGTGTTGCATACGTCTCATATGCCTTTTGAGATGCAACAAGATATCTCAGCACAAATATTGAGACTGGTCCAATATGTCTCAATTATATGCCCTTACACAAAATTATGTCAATAATTAAGCAACTTAAATGACACTCACAATAACATGAGGTCACAACAAACCTACAAAACAAACTCCCCTAACCCAAAACATCAAAATGACCCTCATTATGCCCTTATAGGTTGCTAGCCACTGATTAGGGGATCAACGACATGTTCTGTAGTAACTTAATTGACAAGAGTCTACCACAATATGCCATATACAAAATGAAAGGACACAATCATATATGGCAAACCATTATTTAGTCTTAAAACAATAATGACAACATATATTACTCCCACTAATCCAACATATTAAAACAAACATAAAATTTTCATTAGAGATGGCAATTTCAAAAAAACTCTAATGGTTCAACAAGTGATAGTGAGATTTATGAAAAACTTTATTGTAGAGTACTTAATGTGAGTCCAATAACTCATTATTATTTTATTTGCAACAAAATTACAATACAAATAGAAACAACCAAGTGCAGAGTCACAAAGACAATGTTTATCACAAAATTTCACAAAATTAGTCTCACATACTCTACCTATAAACCTTAAGGAGATCATAAGCGTCTATTTTTACAACAAACATCTTGTCTCTGTTATCGTCAACTCAGAAGATAATAAATCAATACTTGTCTGAGCATAAAATTAATATAACAATAGCAGAGGCAATTTGGTCATACACTCAATTATAATTAAGGACATAACACAATATAAAGTCTCTAACTCCCACTAAACAAAATTTCAATATGCCGAGGAGTAACAATACAATCAAAGAGACTTAACAATGTCCTTAATTAAGGTTCTAAAATTGAAAGCGACGATAGATCAAAAGGTAGAGAAAATCATAAACCCAAATAATATTTGCACACGTATTAATGATTTTCTCATGTTAAATTAATGGGATATTAATTGAACTAGAGCCCTTATATCATTGCAATTCCATCGATCCTTGTCTTGAATCACAATATACAAGTCTCCTACTTGATAAAGAAAAATAATAATACTAATATTGAAAAAATACTTATAATATATATATATATATATAATATAATTAAATTAATTTTCTCTATCACACAATGATTATGCCAAATAACGTCGTCGCCTCCTACTAGGCCTACGTCATCGCCGTTGCTAGATCCGTACTCTTACGTCATCGCATCACGTTTATTGCTGCAACTCCTCCATGGTTGCATTGATGCTAGTTGCTGCATTGTTGGTGAGCTCCACCGTCACTCAATCTCTAGCCTCGTCACTGGCATCTTCTCCGACAAAGTTGCCGATGGCGACTCCTCCAAAATCTCCGATGTTTCCTATCACTGCCTCTGTGCAGTCTCCGATATTCTCTATCACTGCCTCTATGCTGTCTCCGATGTTGCCTATCACTACCTCTGTGTAGCCCCTGATGTTGCCTATTGCTGCCTCTGTGCAGTCCTCAATGTTTTTGTACAAGTCCTTGGCACCGCTCTTGTTTTTTCTTAACAACCTTAGCTTGTGATAAGCTAAAAGCTCATGGAGCTTTAGCTTGAGGGAGGGTGTTAAGAATAATATTAAATTTAGAATATATTAGATTGATTTAGTTTTTATTTCATTTGATATTACCCTAATTTTGTCATTACGTTAATTTATTCTCATAAGCCTATAAATAGGCCTAAACTTATTGTACTCAACACTGATTGAAGAATAGAATCCTTGATTGTCTTTTCTTTGGTTATCTTCTTTGGTTATCATATTTGATTAATCATGAAATCTCACAATCTTGATGGCTTACATAATGGATGGAGTGACTTCCTTGAATCTTGAGTCTAGTTTTCTCCTGAACTAACATGTTGTGCAATTCATGCACAATCCATTTATCTTTCATGGTGTTATAGTTCATTTGGAATGGACCATACTCAATCGGTAATGAGTTCAGAATTGTAATGGCCCACGACGAAGAGGCCGTCGCAAGGGCCCAACGTGGTCTCGAAAATGCGTTGCAACACGTCTAGTGCGCTACAGTACATCGGCAACAATGAGGTACTGCAGCGCGCTGCTGCTAATAAGAAACCCTAATCCGCGCCCTCGGGCCCAAGGAGGGCCCGACTCGGCCTTTTGAGCACCCTTCCTCTTATAACTAGAGCTCGCCTCTCCTCATTTCAACTCGCTCAAAGCTTTAGACTACTCTCCTCTCTAGAACGGAGTTCCTGCTCAATTTCTTCCTCTCTCCCTCATGAAGACGCGACGTCTTTGCCTTGGGTAGGTAGCCAGTCCTTTTAAGGATGAGCTAGGGTAGTGGGCCACGACTCGTCTACTTTGGTAGTGGTTGCCTTATGGCGGTCCACAACTGCCATGGCGATGCCAGATCGCTACAGCGAGCCTATATTTATGTTTTCCTTATGGGTTTCTGATGGTATGGTTTCTGTTGGCATTTCCAGGTGCCAACACTATGCTGCTTGGAGCTCTCAGTGTCAATTCTCCTTAGTTCCATGGCATTCCAAGTGAATGGAGGTCCCGACTTGTCGGCGGTTCTTCTTTGATGGTCCGTCAATAAAGTCAGTTGTGCATCATAACATGTTTGTACACACACATATATGCATTCTTAGTAGTTGATAATTGCCATGCTTACATGATGATGATATGCTATGATAGGGAAGAGAATTAAGATTACAAGCATGATACCCCTTTTTAGAACTGTTTGGTTAGGATTACATAACAGACCCTAATAAAGACTCCGGCTAAGGAATGGACCCTAAATAAGGGTAGGTTCTGGCAAGGCAAGACTTGGTACTTTAGTTGTCCATTGTGACACACCTCTCTTACTTGGGCATCCTTCCTTAAGTATGGGACCTCAGTCCTTGATCCCGAACAAGTAAATAAGACTAAACTAACTAGGATATCCTCGTCATAATCGGTAGACTTAGGTCCTAAAAACATGGGTAACCAAGCTAGCTCACCTAAAAGACTTTACCAATAGTATATCCTAGGATAGATGACTTAGAATAGTACGGGATCAACGACCTCGTAGATCAGACTCAATATTAGATATGTAACGAGCCAAAAATCGTTACCGGCACGCAATGGACTAGTTCCCTTACGGAAGCTTCTAGGAGCACTTTTAAAAAGAAAAAAAACATGTACTTTAACTTTAATTAAAAATAAGTAAAACTTTTCTTTTCTGAATAAACATTAACTCTTTTATAATGAACATAAATATACATGACAAATACGCGACTGGTCCGAAGATCCTGTCTGTATACAATTGGAGCACTCTTGACATGACTCAATTACAAAATAAAAAATACAACTAATAATTCCTATAGGTAGCTTCACCTCAATGTAAACTGCTGACTCTTGAATACTAACGTCCCTACACTAACCATAAACTCCATGCACTGTTACTCTGCTTTGTAACATGTAACTGGAGGGGGGTTGACAGGTGAGAACTCTGGGAAAAGTCTCAGCGAATGGCCGTCCACACGGTGACATGGGACACTTTGAAATCATGACATGCATATGCAATACGTAATATAATAACAACATAAAACATTTCTATAATAATAAATAGTACATAAAGCATTTGAAAACATAATTTAGTTGGGAGTTCTCTAGATAGACATTATGAGCATTACGGTTTTGCTTATGCTGCATTATTATTGACGCACTACCCAAGTATCTAGGCCACGATAGTTACGGATACACTACATGAGACCATAGATTCATGATAATTAGTCTTGATGCACTACCATAGTACCTTGGCCACGATAGTCGGGGATACACTATCTGAGTCCATAGATTCTTGATAAATAAATACTTGGTCTAAAATAGACCGTGAAGAAAACCACTCACCTTAAAATGACTGACCACTAAGGAGCACTAAGTTGGGAGCTCCTGACACCCTGCGTAGAGGCACTGCTTCCCCACGAACAGAAAACGAGAGGGAGAAAAGAAATAAAAATAATTGGAGCTAAAAGTCTCACAAAAGTGGAACCTCTCAAGCTCTTGAGTGAATTAGCAAGTCTAAACACTCACGGGAAGTTTCTGTATATAGGAGGAGGTATTGTTACTACTAATGTGGGACAAATTCTCGTACCACTGCAGTGCGCCCAACACATGTCTCATGGGGGACAAAATTCATCTCGCGTGAGATAAACCCCTTGTGAATAGCATCTCGCGTGAGACACTACACATTTTGCCCGAGACACTACACATTTCGTGTGAGACGTGTTCCCCTATTTTTCCCTTCCTTTTCTAAGGGTCGTTACAAGATAGCATTGAGCATTGTGCTCCTTAGATTATGGCATGTGCTCCCTTTCAGATTTAGATTATATGAGCATCAGGTTCCTTAGATTAGGGTTGAGCATATAGGAACCACCATAATTTATCCTAGTGAAGCAATGTCGAGTCAAGGTTCCCTTGAATCGAGGATCGAGAGGCATTTCTCCTCGCGCTCCTCTGTTAGGAGGCGAGCACACACTACAGATAGATCATATTTACGTTACAGCAGTTTATTCAGATATACTTCAACTTCTATGTTTTATTTATCATTCAGTACATGTATATCTAAATTCCATGACTATATGCAATATATGATATTTGTGTGGTATCGAGGTACCCAACACTGATATGACAAACTCATCCCTTTATCAATATCATTTTTTAGATACAGTAGAGGACAATAAGAACATCCCCCTCGTCTAGTAGAAGCGAGGATTTAGCTTCAGTGATAAGCTCCGCTTTGTAGTGGGGGTCTACCAGAGTCATGTTAGATATGCTCCAGATGTCTAGGGCAGGATCCCTCACTTTAGTTTTTTATATTCTGTTATGATTTTGGACACCATAAACTCGGTATCTATTGTTACATTGAAACTAGTTATATGAAATAAGTTATTTTATAAAGTTAGTTATTTTTGTGCAATAAGTCATTTATTTATTTTATTTGTAAGCATTTCATGTACATTAGTATGCCACGTCGGAGCTTTCGTAGGGCAGTAGGCCTACGTGCGATCACGTCCTAAGTTGAGGCATGACAAGAATGAACTGCATAAGGAAACTTTCATAAACTTCCATACCAAATGACTTTAGTCTTGCTGCAAAGTTTGTCATTTCAATGACATGTTCATGCATAGTACGAGAACCATCAAACTTCATGGTGGTTAAAGTACTTATTAATGTCCCAACAAGAGACTTGCCAGCAGTTTGGGAGTGCTTTTCCACAAGATCCATAAATTCTTTAGCACTTTTAGTCTTGGGAAGAGCAGACTTTATGTTGCTTGTTATGCTCATTCGCATAAACATAAGGCTTAATCTGCTTGACCTTTCCCTGGCTTTATAATGGGGCTTTTCTTCATTGCTACTTGCATGAGTAATAGCAGCAGGTTCCTCAACTTGCCATGCTAAATCAAAATCCAATATACCAAGGTGAAATTGGACTTCTTCGCACCAATCAGAGAAATTTCGGCCATTAAATATCGGAACAGACGCATCATGCGAGTGCAGCAAAACAGGAGCAGGTGTTGCAATTAACACATGCTTCACATTAATGCTTTGAGTAACATAAAATAATATTCAGACAACATTCAAAGTATATTAATGTTCTCCTTTGGGTGATACATCAATATACAATAACATAATTGATGCTTAAATTTTAACTTTATTCGGCAATAGTACGTGCACTAACTAAAAACATTTACTATCTTTGGATATATAAATACAACTAATAGTGCATTTACACCACAACAATCATGTCCACAGATTATAAGAACAATTAATCAACCTTTGGGTTAATTCTAAATTGTCTTATAACAATGAACTTCAATTTATCCATACACATCATTTACTTAGCATCCATTCTATGGTAAATTATCATGAATTTAGAATTATTAAGTTTTCATATTTGATCATTTTGGTGATTAACAAATCTCCATAATAATAATTTCAAAATTCTAATCATTCCATGATAAGAGCATGTTACATAAATTATCATCATTAATCTATAAGATTAGTCACAAAACTTCCATGATGCCAATCAAATTCTCAAGTAACATACAAAGCCAACGAGTATTTCTCTATCACTTGCACATCAAACACTTTTAATTCACTGTGCACATACATATATATATATATATATATATATATATANATATATATATATATATATATATATATATATATATATAATTAAAATCGATTGCTTTTGGAAATTACATTGAAAGCATGACCCCGTAATTTACTATTATTATTGTATCATGGTGTTTTGATGAAATACCATTAATCAATTCTAAGAGCAATTTCAATTTGTGGAAAATTATTACAGGAAATGTCCATCCATACTAAATTTCCAAATTCATAATTTAGGAAGAACAATTTTCATTCATGAAAAATCATAGATTTTGTAACAAGTGCTCTGATACCACACGTAAGTTTTTACTTCATGGCACAAGGACCTTAAAATCTGTGGTTTTTTACATACAATCAATGTTGGGTTTCAAGTACATACCTTGATCCATGATAAAGTCAATGATAGAAGATGAGAAGAGTAAAATCCTTTAATCTTAAACCTTAAGTTTCTGTTCATTTGTTCTTCCTTTCTCTCTTCTTCATAGCATTAGTGATGGATAAAAATGAATAGAGACTTTAGTACCAAGAGATTTTTTCTATAGCTTAATAACCTACTCTCATCAAGTTGATAACCACTTTTCTATAATTTATTTATTTATTAAACCATTAAATAACACGTGCATTACACCACATGAGACATATCTTCTTACAAATCACGCTCAATTCATGCTTATGTGGCTCATGATATGGGTCCTTAGTTTGGACATTGATCCATTTATTCTACACACTGATTAATGAATCCACCCACAATCACTTGACTTTTTATCATCGGATAAAAAAATTGATTTCTTTTTAATCTAATGATTAAAATTAAAACGACCATTATTATACCATACTAGTTATTTGATCCCTTGCGATACACGGATGACATAAATTATATATTTACATATACTGTTAAATTGTACTATTCAATAAATTAGAGGATTAACTCATTTACCTATTTTGTTAGTGTTTAAATTTATTTTTTCATATTGATTATTAGTTTTATTTTTTACGGTCAGTTGGTCACCATCATTATTAAGGACACCATCGTTACTTCACATTTTACTGTTCATTTTTCCCGTAAACATGAAAGAAAGAAGAAGGATGAGATAATTAGGCTTTCTTCTTGGTCTGAGGAAGGCTATTCATCAATAACACACTTGTTTGGCATTGGATCGAAAAGTAAGAGATACAAACATATTTTATGGGTAGAGATTTTGTCCAATATTTTTATGAATGTTAATATTCTGGGAAAATTAATGGTAACGACCATTAACAAGACTTAGTTAAAGAAAAAGACTAAATATAACAAAAATTATTAAGAGAGACCAATTTAAATAATATTTAAAGAGAATAACCAAAGACTTTTGGCCAATAGACATTAATATCCTTACAAATATTTTAATCCTCTTTATCGCCTCACTCCCTCCCCAATAACCTATAAACAAAAATGTGAATCAATCCATGGAAATCTTGAGCAATGGACTAAATTACTCTAGCCATATATCAAAGATGACTTCATATCATGCCTTGGATATTGTTGGCGTCTTCTTCCGTCTGTGGAGGACCTTGGACGAAATGTGAATCTATGCCTAAATCAAATAGCCACAGACACATCAAAGAGAGATATAGAAGATTGTTATTACAGGAAAAAACAGAAAACTGGGTGGAGTTAAAATAACATGAATGGGAATATCGAAAAAAGAAAAAGAAAATATGAATAGTGGAGTAATGGAAAGTCAAAAACTAAATACAACTATAATTAAAGATTAAAATAAATAAAATATAAGATAACTATACTCTAAAATTAAAATAATGTTAGTGAAAGAACTATTATATGATTATTAGCATTATTGACCTCCAAACTTAAAATAACTTTGGAAAATAAATTTAAATTTAAATTTTAAATATTGTAAAAGATGTCAAAAGTTAACCAAAAATGATAAATTGAAATTACATGAATGGAAATACCAAAAAAGAAAAAGAAAACATGGATAGTGAAGTAATGATAAGTGAAAAACTAAATAGAATTATAATTAAAAATTAAATAAAAACTATGTAAATTCAATTCAATGTGTCACTTTAGTTGAACTATTGTCAAACTGTACTTTTGACAATTCGATGAAGAAAGTTATTGCCATACGGCATAGCAACGAGAATAAATTTAATATGGTATCAATAGATTATAGATACACACATTATAGCTTCTAAAAATAAATCTTAAAATATAATTTCTTGCACATCTCTATCCTCTTGCCACCACCACAACCCCACCCACCCAAGCCCCACCTCCGCCACATCTTCTACAACACCATAGCCCACCCACCACTGCATCCCACAACTACCCGCGCATTCATGGATGATAATATAGTTGCTGAGAAATAACTTGAAGGTTTACCTTTTCATTATCTCCCATTTTCAGTGCTCTCTTTTTATTATCTTCCATTTTCACACTACAAGGAAATGTGCATTTCCCGACGGTTTTTACATTTACCGGCGGTTATAACAGACACTAAATGTGGTTCCCGGCGGTACTCATGAACCGCCGGAACAACCGCCGGTATGCTGCAAACATTTGTCAGTGGCTTCTAAACCGTCGGTAAATGCAAACTTGGAATGTCTATAGCATTTACCGGCGGTTTCGAACCGTCGCCATTGCTTCAGTTTAAAATGTTTCAGAAAGTTTTGTGGCGATGTCAAACCGCCGCAAAATGCACATTTCAACAAAAATGATGCTAACATGTTGCGACGGTTCGAAACCGCCGGGAAATGCAAGCTAAACATGCAAACACAATTTCATCTACAAGAGAATATTCTCAAGGCTCTCAATGTTAAAATTGTTCCCACGTAAAAAGCAAATCAATTTAGTTTTTTCTACTTTTCATTCTCACTTGTATCAGTAAGTAAAATTTTTGGAGCAACTCCCCCAAAAAGAATAATAAGGAAAAGTTGAAATCTTTTTCAATTGCAGATAAATTTGGATGACAAGAATGAAAAGGGTAAGATCAGGAAAAGGAGAGTGATAAGTATCTAACCACTGACGTAGAGCTTAGTTGAAGAAGCAGCAGAACTTCGTCTAGGATTGGAAGAAGAAGAGATTGAGGACTCAGAAGCAAGTGGAGGGGGAGACACCAACACAAAGCAACTAGTACTACCTTCGTTGCTGGGTGGTGATGAAGGGGAAGAAGGCCTTATTTTCTTGTCATTCAATAGTTAACCATCACAAGCTTTGAAAAAAGAAAAGCAACATGACCAAATTCACCAATACTATACATAATACTATACCATTAGCATAGACAATACTGGAAAATAGAAAAAACAATTATGTAAAGCATAGAAAATTGCTAAGATAGTGAATACTTAAACATCATTGCAAACATACCTGAACAATTGACAAGAGTAAATCAAGTCCATCCAGGGTAGGAGCAAGAGCAGCAACCATACCTGAGACACGAAAGCTTAATTAATGCTATTAAGACAATTAGTTAGCTGCTTCAGTCTCAAATCCTTTCACTCCCTTAACAGAGGCAACACGTCCCAAAAAGTTTGCTTCTCCTTTCATGTTTAAAAGGAACAAACTCAATTTAGTTTCCAATCACAAAATCCCCAATTGCAAACTACATTATATGCAGACTACACCAATAAGCAACATAGAAAAATGGATAGGCAAATTTAAATGTTTAACCAAGAAAACTGGGAACATACAATACATAAGTTAATATTTATATTTTATAACACTACTTTTTCCATATAATGGGGTATGTGTCTCTTCATAAATTCAAAATAGTACAAAGCAAAGTGATAATTAAGAGCTCATTCATAACATGTAAATTCCAGATATGATAATTAAGAGCCAGCAAGGGATAATACCACAGACTCTAACATGGTTTTGCTTTGCAAGGTACATTCTTAAAAACATTTATAGCCTAACTAATATACTTCAACTCATTGTAGCCAAGTTGAAATTGACACATCAGAATTGCCAACCATAGATCAGCATTCTCCTAAATCGATCAAAAAGAAAACAACAACCGTCTAGTTAAAGATATTTCATGACATTTTGATGAAATTTCATGTTGGCAAATTAGGCAAATTTCACATTGACATAAACAAGTAGGGCCTTAATAGAAAACTTTGCTGCAATTCAACATCAAAATCAAATAACCAAACCAGCAATCCAGCCATACAGGAAAAACAAAACAAAAAAGAAGCCTAATGTATACAGATGAATCAAGCACTTCAAATGTCATTGATAAACTAAACCCAAAAATAAAATAAAAAGCATCGTAAAACAAAGCTACCCAATTTCTCAACATATCTAAAAGGGAATTTTAGCTGACCAATATAACCCCATCCCCTTAGACCCAAATATCATGACTTCTCCAAGCCAATAAAACAACACAAAATCCTTATAATGATAGTTCCAGTAAGTCATATGTTTTGCTTCAATGGCATAGAAGCTCAAAGCATCTTTCATTTCGAAATACCCCTCCAAATTTGGGTCCCTAAAGTTTCAGTCTCTGTACTTCATTTCAATCAGGGAGAACTCTATGACCTTTACCACTGGTGAACATAGAAAATGTTCAATGAAGGCCACTTAATTCATATCAGTGAATTCAAGGAATATACAAATTTAAAGAACATAGTAATCATCTAGAATTTGTTGTTGGGTAGTATGCCATTGTTACTACTTACTATCCTATCTTTGTCTCCTCCAATTACACACACACGCTCGAAGATTCTCTCACACATCAACTCTCCATCATATGCAAAGGTTAGAAAGTATAAATCCACCAACATAACTCACGGCGAATGAAAGGGCCAGAGAGAGCAAACCTAATTGCGCGAGCTGCGGATCTGAGAGAGCAAACACACAAGCTCCTCAGTGGGCTCCTCCGCGAGCGAGCTCCTCAGTGGGATCCTCTGCGAGATCCTCCGCGAGATGTGGTGCGAGCTCTTTCCGCGTGCTCTGTTGCATCGGCGGAGGCGAGGGTTCTTTCGGCGGAGGTGAGGGTCTTTTGGTTGAGTGAGTGAGTGAGTTTAGAAAGGAGAACAGAGACCTGTTATAAAGTTTAAAAGATAGTTAGCGGCGGTTGCAAAAGTCAATGGTTACAAAACATAATTATACACAACCGCCGCAAATTGCTTCTTAACCGCCGTTAATTTCAAATTTATCACGATGGCTAAGACAACAGCCGTGAAACACTAAACTTCGTTACATTGACGGCGGTTGTATGTCAACCGCGACTAACTAACTAAAATGTATGACTACAAAAAATAAATGAAAAAATCGTAGTGTACACTTGTTTTTACACTTGTTTTATGCCACCGTTAATGTATAACATACGTACTTTTGTACTTCTCTCTCTTTTCTTCATCTACTCACTCATGTGCACTCTGTCTCAATCTTTTTTTTTCCAGATCTTATCCATTCTCCTTTACTCCTCCTCCTCATCCATTTCTTCTTTTTCTTCCTCCTTCTCCTATGCTCTTCACGTTTATATTTTGTTCTTCGTTATTTTTCATCATACTTTTTCTTCTTCTTATTTTTTTTATTTACTGTACAGAACATGAGAAAGGTAAGTGAGATCCTCTTCCTCTTCTTCTTCTTCTTCTAAATGTGTGTGTCATGAAAAAGTTTGTGCATGAAAACATAATCCTACCAAATTCATCAATAGATTCTGCAGATCAAATCGATGTGACGAACGAGGTTTAACTCATCAATCAAATTGCTCATCTAATACAAGATATGTGTGTGCATTTATATTTGTCATGTTTGTGCAATATGTAAAAGTTGGTGCAACCTGCATCTTTTCTTTTTTTTTCTTAAATACTAATTTGTATTAATTACGTGCTATGTTTGTGTATTTATATTTGAAATGTTTGTGCAATATGGTAATTAAATTTTGTGCAATACTCATTCATGTGGTTTGATTTAGTATTTATTGTTAATGTGTTAATATGTTTCTGCAATTATGTTGTATATGTTTGTGCAGTAGTGTGGTAAAAGTTTGTGCACTACTCATTTTACTGGTTTGGTCTTTTAATATTTAGTGTTAATTGCATTCATATGTTTGTGCACTTATGTTTTTGTGCACTACTTCTCTTTCCCCTGTTTTGGTCATTTAGTATGCAGTATTAATCGTTTCATATGTTTGTACAATAGGGTTGAAAATGTTTGTGTACTACTCATTTCGCTGGTTTGGTCTTTTAATATTCAGTGTTAATTATATTCATATGTTTGTGCACTTATGTTGCATATGTTTGTGCAATAGTGTGATAAATGTTTGTGCGCTACTCTTTTGCCTGTTTGATCCTTTAGTATGTAGTGTTAATCATTTCATATGTCTGTGCACTTATATTGTATATGTTTGTGCAATAGGATTGTTTAGCGCGAAATAATTCTGGGGAATCTTATGGCGCCTCACAAACAGATTGTTTAAGAGGGGACAAGTGATTACGGGCTTCTCAGGTGAAGCATGCGTTCAGACTATATGAGTAAGTGAGAAATAGGGGCGATGCACGGAAGAGTAAATGATATTCAAATAGGAGCGAAGGATTGACTTGCAAATGTTGCTTCTAGAAAAAGTGAAAAAAATGGGGGGGAAAAGTGTGTCAGGGTTTGATGAAAAGATATGATTTCGACTACTCCTAGGAAAGCAGGGAAATGTGATAAAAAGATTAAACAAAAGGGTGGTGGCATACGCGTGCTTCCGAGTAGGTTGCTATCTGCCGCTGGGGACCTTACTGAACCGTGGGGGTAAGTCTGGTATCCACCTCGAGCTTAGACCTAGAGCACTATATTTATAGTGTTCAGGACTCTCTCAAATTAGTAACCGTTTGGAACTCCTGGTGTCGATAGTTACCATCTTCGACTGATTATGGCCTGTGATTTGCAGGTCTGTGGCTTCTTCGTGTGCGTTGTAACAACCCGACTTTTCCCTCAAGTTAAAATGCTAGTTAAAGCAAAATTTAAAATAGAATAATAAGGAAAAGGCAAGATAGAAATAGAATAAAATTCAAATATTAATTTATTCCTGTAATATTAATTCAACATAATTCTTTGACGGTCTTGTGACGTTCGGTGACGTCTGGATCGTAATTAGGGTTTTATGGTAATTTATTTATGACTCACCGGAGTCTGTAAAATATATTAATATGAAAATAAATCAAGAATATGTCAAGTAATATTTTAGAATTAATGAGAGGAATTTTTAGAGCGTAACGGTATGCCCGGAATATTTTTAGATCAGAAGGAGTTGAACATGCGTCAGAGGAGGTGGATTGAATTTCTCAAGGACTATGACTTCAATCTTAATTACCACCCAGGGAAGGCTAATGTAGTAGCTGATGCCTTGAGCCGGAAGTCGCTGCAGATGGCTCATATGATGGTACAGGAAGCAAAGTTATTGGAGGAGTTTCGTGACCTTAACCTGACTGTGGCACGTCAACATGATAGGTTGACATTGTATCCTCTTCAGGTCAGTAGTGAGTTTAAGCAACGAATAGTGGAGGCGCAGAAGAGTTGCCAGGAGGATACTTGGTGCAGATTTTGCAAAGCAGTTGAAGAAGGTAAGGTTAAAGAGGCGACTACAGATACTGATGGGATCCTGAGATTTGATGGGCGCATCTGTGTGCCTAAGGAAGGCAGCTTGCGAGAAGATATTTTGCAGGAGGCTCATAAAAGTCAGTTCACGATGCATCCAGGTACTACTAAGATGTATCATGATCTTAAGCATATGTTTTGGTGGCCAGGGATGAAAAGAAATGTTGAGGACTGGGTGCAAAAATGCTTAGTTTGCCAGAAGGTGAAGATTGAGCATCAGAAACCGCCAGGGCTGTTGAATCCTCCAGAGGTGCCAGAATGGAAGTGGGAGGCCATAGCCATGGATTTTCTTTCAGGTTTGCCACGTACCCGGACTGGAGTCGATGCTATTTGGGTGATTGTGGACAGATTGACCAAGTCTGCTCACTTTATCCCAATTAAGATGACCTATTCATTGCAGAAGCTTGTACAGCTGTATATTAAGGAGGTGGTAAGGTTGCATGGTGTACCATCTTCTATCATTTCGGATAGGGATCCCCGATTTACTTCCAGATTCTGGACTGCGTTTCAGCGAGCTTATGGATCGCAGTTGCACTTGAGTTCTGCATATCATCCTCAGTCTGATGGTCAGTCTGAACGTACTATTCAGACCTTGGAAGATATGTTACGAGCTTGTGCTCTTGATACACCAGGGAACTGGGAGGAAATATTGCCATTTGTGGAGTTTGCCTACAACAATAGTTATCAAGCCAGTATCGGTATGGCTCCATTTGAAGCATTGTATGGCCGGAAATGTCAGTCGCCTTTATGTTGGAATGACAGCAGGCAGTATCGCTGTCTTGATCCAGAAGAAACCCGAGAGACCGAAGAGTTGATGAAGTTGTTGCGCAAAAGAGTGCTTACGGCACAAAGTCGGCAGAAGAGTTATGCAGACAACCGGAGAAGGCCGCTTGAGTTCCAAGTGGGAGATCATGTCTTCCTAAAAGTTACTCCGGCAACAGGTATTGGGAGGTCATTGAAGATCAAGAAGCTGAACCCCCGATTCATTGGGCCGTTCCAGATTCTAGATCGTATTGGGCCGGTAGCCTACCGAATAGCTCTTCCACCGAATCTTGCCAATATCCATAATGTTTTCCATGTCTCTCAGTTGCGCAAGTATTACGCATCCCCCGACCATGTGCTGCAACCAGAGCAGATACAGTTGAAAGAAGATTTGTCTTTACCGCTGACACCACAGAAGGTTATTGATCATAAGCTCCGTCAGACCAGGAACAAGGAGATTCCAATGGTACGAGTGGTATGGACAAACGGAGAAGTTGAAGAGCACACATGGGAATTAGAAGCGGATATGAAGCAAGCTTATCCGGAGTTATTCTGAGAAGTATAGATCTATCCCTATCTTTCAATTTCGAGGGCGAAATTTTTCGAAGGGGGGTAGAATGTAACAACCCGACTTTTCCCTCAAGTTAAAATGCTAGTTAAAGCAAAATTTAAAATAGAATAATAAGGAAAAGGCAAGATAGAAATAGAATAAAATTCAAATATTAATTTATTCCTGTAATATTAATTCAACATAATTCTTTGACGGTCTTGTGACGTTCGGTGACGTCTGGATCGTAATTAGGGTTTTATGGTAATTTATTTATGACTCACCGGAGTCTGTAAAATATATTAATATGAAAATAAATCAAGAATATGTCAAGTAATATTTTAGAATTAATGAGAGGAATTTTTAGAGCGTAACGGTATGCCCGGAATATTTTTAAGACGTCCGGACATTTATAATTAATGGCCAAACATAACCTAAAATACCCTAAGGGCAAAATGGTAATTTTGGATGGTCAAGAAGCAAAGAAAAAGGCCCACGGCCAGCCTTCCTCTCCCAAGACCGAAACATACATCCATATTTTCTCAAAAGTTCTTTATTTTCATTTCTTCAAAATTCCAAAACCTAAAACTTCACCTAAGCTTCATCCAAAGCTCAACCATCATCCTTTGCTTCTCATCATCTCACATCCTTCTCAAATCTCTCAAGGAAGCAAGCTAGCATCAAGGCTAGGAAGTTTCTCTAAGAGGAATTCAAGGAATCAAACTCCAAGACCCTAAACTCCATAACCTAGGGTTTATGCTTTCTTGACAAAGAAGAGGTCAAGTGAGCCATCAAGCTTCAAGCTCATCATCATAATTCATTCTTAAGTCCCTAAGGAAGGCAAAGTAAGCATAGTTGATAAGTTTCATCACTTGGTGAAGAACCAAGCTTCCATGGTCATATTTACCCTAATTATGTCAAGTTTTCATTTTAGGTCAAGGAGTCCTCAAGCAAGCAAGCAAGGCTTGAATTCATCTTTTCCTAGCATTTCCAAGCTCTTAAGGAAGTGGGTAACCCTAGTTCCTCACCTCTTTGATGGTGGATGAGTGCTTGTGTATGTTATGTGCTTATTGATTATGTATGGAATTTATGGAATATGTGATGAAATATGTTAGAATTGATGCTAGGTTTAGGAAGACAATTCTGGAGGGTCTTGTGACCTTGATTTGGATGTGATTATTATGCTTCAATCATGTTTGAGACTCATGTAGGGTGCCATGGAAGGAAGGAAAAGAAAATGGAAGAAAATGGCAATTCGGTTTGCATGTCTCGCACAGGGGTCGCTGAGCGACGCCTCAGGCACCGCTGAGCGAGACATGGCTAACGTGGAAAGGTGAAAAGATATTTTTAAATTAAGGCGGTGGATGAAGGCTCGAGAAAGTTCAGTCGCTGAGCGATAAAGTTGGTATCGCTTAGCGATACAGCTTTCATCGCTGAGCGCCAGGGTCCAAACTGCTGAGCGAACTTCAGTTTTCGCTGAGCGGCTTGAGACTAAGAAAATGTGACGGTACCCTCTTGAGGCTCATAACATGGTATTTGATGCTGAATGATGATTGATGGCTGAATTGTATGCATGTATATGCTGTATGTCATGAACCAAGATTGAATATGCATGTTAATGATAATTTATGATGAAATCTCTGAGATGCCATGCATTATGAGACACCTAGTTAAAGACATGATAATTAACTCTGAGATAAATAAAGATGCTGAAATGAACCATAGGAAACAAGTATGCCATGTTGCAGGTACCAAAAGGTTACTGTACTGCTGAACTGCTGAACTAGGGCCAATGCCCATACTGCTGAAATATGGCTATATGCCACATACTGAAAAGGGCTAAATGCCCCAAATGCTGAATTGGCTATATGCCCATGCTGAAAAGGCTGTGATCACAAAAGCCATATGACAAGCCCATTTCAGTAGGTCGGATAGACATGCTGAAGATGGAAGCCCGCCACAGGTGGTGTCGATATGGCATACCTGGAGGTGTGCGGTTACCACGCCTATGAATTGTCGAACGGGGGCAAGATTAGGTGGGGGTACAATGCCAGCCCACTGTCGAGGGGTCCTTAGGGGCACACGGCAGGTGGAAGCCCACCACAGTAAGGTTTGGACAGTGTCGGCCTTTACTGAGGGTGAGAGGTTATTCCGTCATATTAGTGTCACAAGGACATTACTATGATGGGAATAACACCCATGCTGTTATGTTACTGCATTCTGTTATACTGCTGTATTAAATTATGCTGTTAACTGCTGTCACTCTGTTACATTCTGCTGAACATGCTATGCTGCTAATTCTGTTATGGTTAGGTTGATGATTCTGTGATGCATATTCTGCTGAATTCTGTTATGCTTGTAACATGCTGGATGCTGTGATGTCTGAAATGAATGATGTGATATTTGTTCTGATGATTCTGTTATGCTGAATGAAATGCTGAATGTATTTTGTAACGGATTCTTGTTATTCTGAATGTATATCTCTGCTGTTATGCCGTACCGTCAAGAGCACGCTCGAGACGGTTAAGTATATTCACGAACTGTTAATCAGCACGAGAATGTAGAAATCAAGAATAGTTCCCATGTCACATATTAATGCTGCTAAAGCCGTTCAGATAGGCAAGATAATAAATGGTAGGCTGATTAGTATGTATGTTCACTAGAAATCTCTGAGCGGCCTGAAGTCCGACATAATCTGATGTACGACTCAGGAACTAAGGTTATTTCCACTGAGAACCTACCGTTCTCATTCCCCACTGTTTTATGACTTCAGGTACAGAAGAGGATGAATCATGTTTTGAAGATGCAGAAGAGCCGCCAGATGAGCCATGAGCGGCTAAGAGATAGATAGAGTGCTATGTTTTGCCAAGGGCTTACTGTGTAGCGTTCCAGTAGTCCTTGTATTTTGATGCTGTATATGCTGAACTATGTATTTGATGTTTTGACCTATGTACATATTATGTATACAGTGACATGACTTTGTATGGTGGACCCACTGGATGTATATTATATGTTCCATTTCCCATTATGTTATCCGCTTTGTTATTATATCTGTTTATTCCAAACGCATGGCTCTATTTTATTATTAATGTGATGCAAGCACAAGTTTAAAACGGGTCCTTATTTTATAAGCAATGACTATTTTCAAAAGATAACTATGGACTAAGGTATTCCGACCAGGTTGACAACAACCTAGTGAGCTTTGTTTACTACGTACGGGTAAACAGTTAGCTAGGGTGTTTCATGCGTTGTGTCTTTGCGGTTGCCTTCTTCGTGTTTCTAAATCATGACGCCTTCTCTGGGACGTCGGTGGTTGTCTCCTGTAGAGGCTCCGTTGAACTTGAGAGCTGTGGGATGGATTTGAATTAAGTAATCGTTCCCTCCACAGCCAGGACTCCTAAGCGACTCATCTTGTCACGTGCCGCCCTCGTCGCTATGGCCTTAGTGTGAGGCCAATCTAGTGGGGGGAACAATGTGTTTTTTCCTCTTTCCTACGACGAGTTCCACTTTGGATAGCTGTCGCGAGATAAGCCCTTTGGGGCCAATCGTAGTGGTCGCAATGATCTAGAGACCATAGTCTCTGCGACAACCTTTTCCTTCTGCATCGACTTTATGTGCGGTCGCCAGCGGTATATTTTCCCTACTACCTTGTTTAACTTGGTTCGCGAGAAGTCTCCTTCTGCCATCCATTCTCAGCTAGCTTCTAGCTTAAAACGCTAGTTGGCTATTGCCGCGACGATGGCTTCATCGCTGCTTGATGGGTAGCCACCCTTTGAGGATACTTTGCACCATCTCTGGTTGTTGTCCCTCGTGTAGCCAAGAGTTCCTATCGCCAATGGTGCTTGTGATGCTATCTCTTAGTTATAATTTGCTTTAAGTCTTGATACGAATTTTAGCGACCTAACAAGGATTGCAAATGTTTATGCACTACTCTTTCCCCTGTTTTGGCCTTTTAATATTCAGTGTTAATTTTGTTCATATGTTTGTGCACTTATGGTGTATCTGTTTGTGCAGTAGTGTGGCAAATGTTTGTGCACTACCCATTCCGCTAGTTTGATCTTTTAATATTCCGTGTTAATTGTGTTGCATATATTTGTGTACTTATGTTGCATATGTTTATACAGTAGTGTGGCAAACGTGTGTGCACGCGAATGAAAATCGAGAAGCACAAACAATTATGCGAATCGCTCCTCCACACGCGTTTAAGAAGGGAGTGGGGATCGTGTGTAAGATTTGTGGTTGGGAAAGTTGGTAGCTAGACCCAAACATATTTAATGCGTGGGTGACAGTACGATGACTCATTTTATAATGTACATGTACTAATGCTCAAAATAAAATATGGTAATTCACGATGGGTAATTTCACAACAAATCTATCAATTTCATCGTAGTTTATCAACTTCACAACAAAATTTGTCATTATGAATTCTCATTTTGTGCTAGTGATATTTATATCTATAAAAGTAGTATTATAATATGGATTTACTTAGAATGCACTAGTAATTTGAAAGAGTTTTACATTATCATTCAATCATATATTAACAAATTAGCAAACAAAGTTGACTATCACACTCACTACTTGAAAGTTCATCCAAACAAAATTAATTGATTGGACGACTGTGTAAAGACATTTACACTATCAATGCATCAAAATTAAATTCTTGTAATATTTTATAAAGATATTAAATTTTAATATATATGATTGAAAATAAATAAATAAGAAAGAAAGACAATTATGTAGACTTTAATGAGGAGAGAAAAATTTAATGTGTTTTGAATTTGATAATTTTTAGGTTATGAGTTAATAATTGAGGAGAACACATCTTAGTATTTTTTAAGGATAATTATTCTTGCACACCTGGTAGTTGCACACCTACCCTAATTTAGCAAAGAGCGCTATAACCACTTCCACAACACAACAAACCATGCACCTCCTTCATTTTTCTGCTTTTTCTCTCTCTATGCGTCTTCCTCTGCATACTGCACTTCGTTTTGCTCTGCATTTCCGTATTCTTCTCTGTTCGTTTCTCTTCTTCTTCTTTGTTTTGCTCTGCGTTTTGCTCTAGGGCTTCTTCTCTGTTCGTTTCGCTCTTTTTGTTCATTTTTTCATATCTGCATCTTCTTTTCTGTTCATTTTTCTCATTTTGTCATGGAGCCGAATCGTCTAAATTTAGTTCGCAAGGAGCCTTCGTTCATGGAGTTGTTGATGGATGGTTTCAACTATGATACGGCGGCGCCGCCCCAACGATCATTGTTGGAAGGTAAATATAATAAGTGAAGGTTGTGTCTAAAGATCAACAACGATTGTGTCTGAAGATCAATAACGGTTCTGTCTGAAGATCAACAATAGTTATGTCAGCAGATCAACAACGGTTGTGTCTGAAGGGAAACAACGGTTGTGTTTGAAGATCAACCTCAGTTGTGTCTGCATATCAACAACGGTTGTGTCTGAAGGTCAACAACGGTTGTGTCTAAAGATCAACAACGATTGTGTCTCTTATAATAATATAGTTGTGTCTTATACAACACAATAGTTAGGTCTTTTATAACTCAGTCGTTGTGTCTTACTTCACAGAAAGTGTGGCACGTGGCGCAAGCATTCCATCTCAAATATCCTCTGGCGTTAACAATAGAGATATTGTTTTAGCACCATGTGACGAGAATGCATAAATGATGTTGTCAAACGTTGACAAACCTGAAGGTATTTTAATGAATTAATTAAATAAAGTTTAATTGATTATTCTAATACGATGGTTGTGTCTTATTCAACATAATGGTTGTGTCTTATACAACACGATGGTTGTGTCTTGTAAAGCACGATGGTTGTGTTTCAAATAACACGATGGTTGTGTTTCATATAACACGATGGTTGTGTCTTATATAACACATCGGTTGTGTCTTCAATTCATATTCACTTTTTTAAGATGCATTTTTTCTGTATGTCTATAGATAGGTGAATCAAGTACAGACATTCTTATCCCATCTGTTGGTATGCAATTTGAGTCGTTTGATGATGTTCATGATTTTTATAAAGAATATGCAACTAGCGTGTTGAATCCAAGCTTAGGAACACAAAAATTGATGAATTTGGGGCTCCGTGGTACCGTATAAATACGTGTATTAGGGAAGGCAAGAGTCGATCGAAGATACCGCCAGTAGAGAGGACAAACCCTTCTGTTGCTGCAAATTGTCAAGCCAAGATCATTACATTGAAGAACTATGGCGGGGTTTGGGTGATCAGTAAAGTTGTTTTGGAGCATTCTCATGTAACAATTCCATCAAAATCAAGGCACTTTGAATCCAACAGATTCATTCCAATGTTTGCAAAAAGGAGGATTGAGGTGGATGATAGTGCCAGGGTACGAACATACAAGACCTATAGCTCTCTATTACATGAAGTTGGTGGGCAGAAAATATCACATTCACGGAGAGGGGTGTTAGGAATTTCATAAGGAAAGAAGTTAGAGGTGTTAGGTTAGAAGGGGATGGACAAGCCATGGTCCACTGTTTTCAAAGGATGCAGGCTCAAAATGGCAACTTTTATTATGAAATCCTAAATGATGATGAGAGCGAATCACCCATGTTTTTTGGTGTGATGCTAGGAGTCGAGCTGCGTATGAGTTTTTTGGAGATGTGATCCGTTTGACACGACATGCTTGACCAACATATATGGTACATTATTATTTACATGACCTAACTACTTTTATATTTAACCAAAATGTTGTATGTGACCTAACCACATAATAACACAATAACATTACCACTGTGGTTGTGTCTTATATAACACAGTGGTTGTGTCGATTCAACATTATGGTTGTGTCTTATTTAACACGACGGTTGTGTCTCATATAACACTATGGTTGTGTCTTATATAACATTGTATGTGTCTTTTGCTGCTGGTGTATTAACTATGTTACCAGAGTAGACATAACTGCAATTATAATTTTACTCGTTGGTACAATATGCCTTTTGCATGTTTTGTTGGTGTTAATCATCATGGGAATTCTGCTTTGCTCGGGTGTAGGTTGCTTGCGTCTGAAGAGAAAGAATCAAATTCAATGTTTCTTGAGATGCACGAAGGGCAAGACACCATTGAGAATCATAACAGACCAATGCATGTCAATAAAGCATGGAATTGAGGTAGTGCTCCCCACAACTCGTCATCGATAGTGTATTTGTCACATATTGAAGAAAGTCACAAACAAGCTTAAGGGATTCACAGAGTATGTAATCATCAAGGAGGACATACATTAGGTTGTTTACAACACACTTCCAATTGAAGAGTTTGAGAGGGTATGGAATGTGCTTGTTGACAAATATGATCTTCAAAACAATTCATGGCTTTCAAGTATGGTTAGGTCCTTATGGTATATATATGTATATATTGGTTAGGTCAAGCAATATATATTTTTTATTAACGAGGAATTTGCGCAGGAGTCTTTAATGATCGCCATAGGTGGGTCCCGGTGTACTTTAAAGATGAATTTTGAGCTAACATGTCAAGCACACAAAGAAGCGAAAGCATGAATGATTTTTTTATGACTTCCTCAACTTAAGTAGCAGCTTCACCAATTTGTGAATCAATATGATAACGGTTAGTTCTGGTATTTTTTATGTAAATTAAGATGGTTATGTTTGACATCATATTGTGGTTAGGACTCAGAATGCTAGGGTGTTGTGCCTTATATAACTCAGTGATTATGTCTTGTTCAACACAATGGTGATGTATTTTATGACACAATGGCTATGTCTTATATAACTCAATGATTATGTCTTGTTCAACACAATGGTTATGTCTTTTATGACACGATGATTGTGTCTTATATATCAATGTATCAATGTGGTTGTGTCGTATATTACATAGTAGTTGTGTCTTATATTACCCAATAGTTGTGTCTTATACTATTTCTTTTGTGTTGTGGTTCCAGCGGGTTCACATAGAAGAGGAAGTTGATTTCAAAGACTTCAATACTTCAATTCAATGTGCATCAAAGGTTGCATTTGAGAGGCAATTCCAATTTGAGTACACTATTTCCAAGTATCACGAGGTTCAAAAAGAATTTCGTGCAAAGATCGATTGCAATGCCATTATGATGTTGCAAGATGAGTCAAGGGTAGTGTACAACGTGGTGGAAGATACTTCAAGTTCATGGGATAGGTCATATGAGGTCGAGTTCTAACTTGACAACAATGAGGTCAAGTGCCCATGTAAGCGATTTGAGTTTAGCGGCATTTTATGCCGTCATGCCATTACTGTGTTGGGTGCCCAGCGAGTGAAACAACTGCCCCAACTGTATATACTAGAACGATGGAGCAAGAACGTAACTCGAAGACACACCCGCATAAAGAGTAGCCGTGACGAAACTCGTGTGCCAGCCATGATAGCTCGGTATGACGAAGCTATAATGATCTCATATGACCTTACTGAAGTTGCCTTAAGATCTGAAGAACGCAGCCGATTTTACATAGAGGGACTAAAGAACGTGTTGGGCAATTAATGATGGATATTCCATGTGAAACCGAACAAGGATCGTGTGAGAAGCAAGCAACTAGTGCGGTTGAAGTTAGGAGCCCAAAACGTGTTAGAAGGAAGGGTCTGCCAGTTAAGCTTAGGAAGAAATCATTAAGAGAGAAAGTTGTAAAGAAGGCGATCAAGAAAGCAAAGACTAACTAAAATTGTACAAATCAGACCTAACCATTTATGTTAGTCAGACACAACCATGTTTCTAATTTAGACCCAACAATTTGTTTTTACTAGACACAACCTTTTAATTTTGTTTGACATAACCGTTTCTCTTAATAAGACACGACCATTTTATATATCAGACACAACTATATACTTTCGTTAGACACAACCAAAGGGTTAGATCTTACTAGTAGTTGCAGAGACGACAGAGCCTTACGATGGAAGAGTTGGAAAAGGTGGTTGCAAAAGAAGGAGGAGGAAGAAGAAGTGGCTGAGAGGAAGATGAGAGGATTGTATTTGTGGTAGAAGAAATGTGAAAGGTTTGCTTTAATGAGAGAGTACTACCATTTAATAAGGGATATAAAGAGGGATTTAATAAGTGTGTGTCTCGCACGTTTTAATAACGGAAATCTCCAAACACAACCATATTAGAGAACGAGACACAATCGTTTGCTTTACTTTGACACGACCATTTTCATATATAAGACACAACCATTTTTCATATAAAGACACAACCGTTTTCATATCATAGACAAAACCGTATAATTTATATAGACACAACCTGTGGCGTGGGGAAGATGAAACATTTGGCACTTTAAATCAGTGTCCACGCGTTGTCTCACGCACGTTTTGGGAGACGCAGTGTTTTACAATAGTGGACACGCGTTTTGAGAAAGGTGGCACTTATTACACCAAGGTGTGCAACGGGTGTGCAATGCACAGTGGTGCAAATATCATGGTTCATTTTTTAATCGCCACAAGGAAAAACATCATTTTGCGATAAAATTTGTGGCAAAAAATATATATTATTTGTGATGCAAACAACTCAATCGTAAATTCTGACACAAAACGTGCTCATATTTGCCACAAATTTTTTGTTGCAATAAACAATTTTTCTAGTAGTAAATTTCATAGAATGATTTTAGGCCAAACACAAAAATGAAAATTGAGTGGTACAATTCTAATTCCTAACTTCAATTCAATTCACAATTATGCACGCCAAACGCAAACTATAAATGAAAAGTATTTAAGTTTACGGTGCATGAAAACTTTAAGTTTTGATTTTTCTATAAAAAAGAAAAACTTCTTCCTTAATCAATATCCTAAAAATGCTTGTTAGATACTCCATCCGTTCTGTAATATTAGTCTCTTTTATCATTTTATGTTCATTCATAGTTTAATGTATACTAAATTATGAATAAACCTAAAAATATAAAAGAGATTAACATTATAAAATAGAAGAGTACAGTGTTTGCCTATGACTTGGTATCAAAATAAGTACCTCAATTAATCCGTGTTGGATACAGGGATGATTTTCAGCTCTTTTCTAACGAAAGAAGAGCGTGATGAAGTCACATTTCTTTACAAAGAAAAATTAAGACACAGACCAAGTTACATATTCTTACTTATGAGAGTCCGTCAAATAAGTGTTGCACACAAAGAAGTGAACCCTAATAAATGGCAACTTGAACCATAATGTTCGTGTTTTGTTGATTGTTGCCTAGAAATTAAATGAAAGAAAAAGCCAAGAATTAGCGAGTTCATTTTTCTTCTTTTGAACGAGTCTTGGCTTGCATGTTCCATTTTTTGCGCAAAACTAAATGGAGTGAAGAAAACAACAAGACTTGAGCTTTCAACCTTAGAAAGTCCTTAAAGTGGCATACTTAAGTTATGACCCAAACGTTATGTGCTCGACAATCTTGCTTTTGAGGTATCCACATAGTCTTCGAAATTCTCTTACCATTAAAAAAAGAGAAATGTTAAGTTTGAAATTTGGTATTTGATTTTGTCAATTCCCCTTATTTATTATTTACAGAATTATTTGTCAGTAATAAAAAAATAAGTTTTTAGAAGATGGTTAGATTTCAACATTTTAAAAATTAGTTAAACATTTGTATAATTAACAATTATAATCAAAATGCATATAAAATAAAATTTAATACTCAAAATAAATAAACTAAAAATATTATTAAAAAAATTACACATCGTAACTAAAATCGGCGTCTTCGTTGGTAGTAGATATACGCTCCAATAAATTTTTATCACAGTTGGATGCGAATGAAGGAGAGTAGCCCGACGTCGCTAGTGAACCCACATACATCCTTCGAGAGAAGGTCTCTTCTACTTCAGATTCTTCTTGTCCTTCTTCTCCTTCTATTACATAGTGAGAAACTAATGCACTTAATGCTAGCAAGTAGTCACGACAAGTAATAATGAATATAGATACTCGAATTGTTGAACCTACATGAATAATATTACACACTCGATTGTAATTGACAAATTATTAAATAGAATTGATTATTTTAAATATTTTATTAGCACATGTCTGAATAAAAAGTATTTTAAATACTACATAATTTATAATAATATGAGCTCTTAGAAAATTAACAAGTATTAGCACATGATATCTTGAATGTTCTATATATTTTGAAAGTGGTTTGAAAAATATTAAAAATTAGTAGTTTGATATTAGTCAATGAAAATATTAGGGATTTATTATAAATATTTAATTTTATACATATATATGTCGTGTCTATGTCTTGTACTATTTTGAAATTGGTGTGTCGTGTTGTGTCTCGTGTCTATGTCCTGTACACTTTTGAAATTGGTGTGTCGTGTTGTGTCTCGTGTCTACGTCAATGTCAGTGCTTCTTAGGTGATGACTCTTCATACACATATGCATCAGATACGTGTGTGTTGCACTGTTTTTGAAGAGAGTGTAAAGAATTGAAGCTTTTCAATGCTTTTTGAGTCTGTGTGCCATGTGTAGTGCGACAAGTTGTATACATATTTTAGTATGTTCAAATATCATTTTCTAGTGCGACATTGAGAGATAGATTTGTTTTTTAGGTGAAGAAAATTTGTGTTTGTGAGATTAGGTGTATTGAGATTTTTGGGTTTGAGATTGTTAAACTGCATATTCAATTTATGCAGAAAGATGAAAACAGAAAAATGAAACAGAGTGATGGGAAACCAAAATTGAGAAAATGAACAACTAACTTTCATTGATCACCAATTGAGTGTTTATGTACAAGTCTCTAACTAATTGAAGATTAACTTAATTACATCTCAAACAGTTATGTACAGCTATTAGCTCAACTAACTAACTAACTTCTCTAACTAACTATTAGCTTGTGTGGCAAGTTAGTCTGTTTGCTTGTGTTACAAGCTTCAAGTTGTGTTTCCTTCCTTTGTCAAGCTATTCTTAGTCTTCAACTTACTTTATTTCCTTTCTTCAAGCTTCATATCCAACACCCCTTGCAAGCTATGGTGTGAGAGAAATTGATCATACCCAGCTTAGAAAATAAACGATGAAAAGGACCTAGGGCAAGGGGTTTTGTCCAAATATCAGTGAGTTGTTTAGCAGAGGAAATAGGAACAAGTTTAATCACATTGGCTTGCATCTATCTCAAACAACATGACAATCGATCTCAATGTGCTTTGTGCGTTCATGGAAGACCGGATTGGCAGCAATGTGAATAGCGGATTGGTGTCACGATAAAGCAGAACAAGTGTAGGTCAAAGAGATCAAACTCTTCTAGAAGAAATAGTAGCCATTGAATTTCACATGTGGCTTGGGCTAGAGCACGATATTCTGGTTTAGCTGAGGATCGAGCAATTGTTGTTTGCTTCTTACTCTTCTAAGATATCAAAGAGGAACCTAAGAAGCAACAGAAACTAGAAATATATCTTCTAGAATCGAGACAAGCACCCGAATCCACATCAGCATATCAATGAAGCACCAAATTAGAGTAAGTTGAGAAGAGAATACAAGTGGCTGGTGAACCCTTCAAGTAGCGTAGGACTCTGTCAGAATGTTCAAGATGTTCTTGAGTGGGACTGTAACAACCCGACTTTTTCCTTCGAATAAAGTGCTATTTAAGGAAAAAGTTAAAAATATAATAATAAGGAAAAGGCAAGATAAAAATATCATAAAATTCAAATATTAATTTTATCTCTGTAATATTAGTTAAAAATAATAGTTTGACGATCTTGTGACGTCCGGTGACGTTTGGATCGAAATTAGGGTTTTATTGTAATTTCTTTATGACTCATCGGGGTCTGTAAAATATATTAATATGAAAATAAATGTAAGAATATGTCATCTAGGATTTTAATATTAACAAGGATAATTAATAGGTCACAACGGTATGCCCGGAATATTTTTAGGACGTCCGGATATAAACAATTAATGACCAAACATAACCTAAAACACACTAAGGGCAAAATAGGAAATACACATAGCCTAAATCCCCTAAGTCACCCATGGTTTCCCTTCCCCCATGCCAAACCGAAACACACACAAAAATATTCACCAAAGTTCTTTCATTTTCTCCTAAGGTTCCAAGACCACCAAGCTTCAAATCCACCAAGTTTAATCATCATCATCTTTTGTTCTCATCATCACCAATTACTCAAAATCATCAAGAAAGCAAGTTAGCATCAAGGTGAAGAGTTTCTCTTCAAGTGGAAGCAAGAGAAACAAGCTCCAAGACCCTAAACTCCATAACCTAGGGTTTATGCTTTCTTGACAAAGAAGAGTTTAAGCAAGCTATCAAGCTTCAAGCTCATCACCATAATTCATTCTTAGGTCCCTAAGGAAGGCAAAGCAAGCATAGTTGGTAAGTTTCATCACTTGGTGAAGAACCAAGCTTTCATGGCCATATTTACCCTAATTATGTAAAGTTTTCATTTTACGTCAAGGAGTCCTCAAGCAAACAAGCAAGGCTTGAATTCATCTTTTCCTAGCATTACCAAGCTCTTGAGGAAGTGGGTAACCCTAGTTCCTCACCTCTTTGATGGTGGATGAGTGTTATATGCTTGTATGTCTATGTATGTGAATTATGAGATTATGGACATAATTGTTAGAAATGATGTTAGGACTTAGGAAGATAATTCTGAAGGGTCTTGTGACCTGGATTGGATGTAATTATTGTGCTTGAATTATGTGTGAGACTCATGTAGGGTGCCATGGAAGAGAAGGAAAAATGGAAGAGATGAGCAATTCGGTTTGCTTGTCTCGCCCGGGGGTCGCTGAGCGGCGTCTCAGGAACCGCTGAGCGAGACCAAGTGTACGTGGAAAGTTAAAAAGATATTTTTAAAGTATGGCGGTGGAAGAAAATTCGGGAATGTTTCAGTCGCTGAGCGATAAGGTTGGTACCGCTGAGCGATACAGCCTTCATCGCTAAGCGCCAAGGTCCAAACCGCTGAGCGAACCTCAGTTTTCGCTGAGCGGCTTGAGACTAAGGAAAGCTGATGGTACCCTCGTGAGGCTCATAGCATGGTATTTGATGCTGTATGGTGATTGATGGCTGAATTGTATGCATGTATATGTTGTATGTCATGAACCAAGATTGAATATGCATGTTACTGATAATTTATGATGAAATCTATGATATGCCATGCATTATGAGACATCTAGTTAAAGACATGATAATTAACTCTGAGATAAATAAAGATGCTGAAATGAACCATAGGGAACAAGTATGCCATGCTGCAGGTACAAAAGACTGAATTACTACTGAACTGCTGAATCAGGGCCAATGCCCATATTGCTGAAATATGGCTATATGCCACATACTGAAAAGGGCTAAATGCCCCAAATGCTGAAATTGGCTATATGCCCATACTGAAAAGGCCGTGATCACGAGAGCCAGATGACAAGCCCATTTCAATAGGTCGGATAGACATACTAAAGATGGAAGCTCGCCATAGGTGGTGTCGATATGGCATACCTGGAGGTGTGCGGTTACCACGCCTATGCATTGTCGTACGGGGGCAAGCTTAGGTGGGGGTACAATACCAGCCCACTGTCGAGGGGTCCCTAGGGGCACACGGCAGGTGGAAGCCCACCGCAGTAAGGTCTGGACAGTGTCGGCCTATACTGAGGGTGTGAGGTTATTCCGTCATACTAGTGTCAACAGAGGACATTACTATGGTGGGAATAACGCCTATTCTGCTATACTGCTGTATTCTGTTATGCTGTTAAATGCTGTTATTCTGTTACCTTCTGCTAAACATGTTATGCTGCTAATTCTGTCATGGCTATGCTGATGATTCTGTGATATGTATTCTGTTGAATCCTGTTATGTTTGTACTCTGCTGAATTCTGCTATGTCTGTATTGGATGATATGATGCCCAGTCTGATGAATCTGTTATGCTGAATGTATATTTCTGCTGTTATGCCGTACCGTCAAGAGCACGCTCGAGACGGTTAAGTATATTCACGAACTGTTAATCAGCACGAGAATGTAGTAAGCAAGAATAGTTCCCATGTCACATGTTAATGCTAATAAAGTCGTTCAGATAGGCAAGATAATAAATAGTAGGCTGATTAGTATGTATGTTCACTAGAGATCTCTGAGCGGCCTGAAGTCCGACATAATCTGATGTACGACTCAGGAACTAAGGTTATTTCCACTGAGAACCTACCGTTCTCATTCCCCACTGTTTTATGACTTCAGGTACAGAAGAGGATGAATCTTATTTTGAAGATGCAGAAGAGCCGCCAGATGAGCCATGAGCGGCTAGGAGATAGATAGATAGTTATGTTTTGCCAAGGGCTTACTGAGTAGCATTCCAGTAGTCCTTGTGTTTTGATGCTGTATATGCTAGATTTTGTATGTGATGTTTTGATCTATGTATATTTATGTATATCTTACACTCTATGACTTTGTATGGTGGACCACCTGGATATGTACATTGGATGTTTTACTATTTTACCGTTATACGCGTTGTTATACTGTTTATTCTGACGCATGGCTCTATTTTAGTAATTATGCAACATCAAATGAAAAGTTTAAAACTGGTCCTTATTTTATTATACTACTATTTTCAAAAAGGTAACTATGGACTAAGGTATTCCGACCAAGTAGACAACAACCTAGTGAGCTTTGTTTACTACGTACGGGTAAACAGTTAGCTAGGGTGTTTCAGGGACAATCAAGGAATTGACTCAATCTTCCCACTGCATAACTAATATATGGTCGAGTATGTAAGGTAAAGGAGATGACCAATCAGCCTTCGATATTACGTGATATTAGAGATAGAGGGGATTGAATCCTTTGCAAGCTTAAAGTGATAATCAAGGTGTAAAATAATAGTAGCGGGAGAGTAATGTGTATATCTGTATATTTCAATATATTATTTACATGGGAGGTTAAGCCTATTAATAAGCTGAAAACTAACGGCCAAAACACAACGGCCAAAAACAAATTACAATCAAATCAAATCAATTTATAATTATATTTTTGTTTGGGTTGGAAATGGTTTATTGGGCTACGGAAATGGTCAGGAAATGGTTTATTATATTTTTGTTTTGTTGCGGTTTGGGTTGGGCTCGTGTTAGCTGCTGACTGGGTTTTGTTTTTGGTTTTTTTTTATGTCGGTTTGGGGCTGGGGTTAGAGTTGGGCTAAAAGGAAAATGTCACTGCCTTCTTAGTCAAAAGGCATCAGATGCAGATGGCAGATTCAGGCAGCACGAAAGATGGATTCAGGTGGGGCGAAAACACAGATTCAGGCGGCAGCGAACGCACCCACGGCAGAGTCGTGCCTTTGCGGTTTGCAAGGGACCTCAAGTGGAAACAGGAAGCATAGCGGAAGAGGATGGAGGTGGAGGAACCGTTGGCGGCAGCGACGACGGTGACAGAAAACAATGTCGCCGTCACGGGAATTGCTCGTCTCCAGTGCTCTCCTGAATCTGTGCTTATGGTGTTGGGGGCTTTCTTGCTTGAGATCTTGGAATACAACTTAGTGCAGCGGCTTTTGGAAGGCGCGTGAGACGTCGGAACGACGAAAAATGCTGGTAGGTGCGGCTGACGATGGAGGAGATGGGTTGCCGGCGGTGGGGAAAAACGGTGCAAGGGAGGAGGAGAAACGGAGACGGTAGCGAGGTTTGAGGGGAAAGAGAGATTGGCTAACTGATACCATGTAAAATAGTAGTAGCGGGAGAGTAATGTGTATATCTGTATATTTCAATATATTATTTACATGGGAGGTTAAGCCTATTAACAAGCTGAAAACTAACGGCCAAAACACAACGGCCAAAAACAAATTACAATCAAATCAAATCAATTTATAATTTACAATTATTAACAAGGAATCCATAGTCTGCCAACAAATCAAGGCAATACTTGCGTTGATAATGAGCAATTCCTTTGGAAGAACGTGCAACCTCCATGGCTATAAAGAATTTGAGATTGGCTAAATCCTTGATCTTGAAAAGATCATCAAGCAGAGTTTTCATAGCCTATATTTCAATCAAATCATTGTGAATGGGAAACTATGAGGAAAACCGTTGTGAAGTCGTGTAGTGAAGTTTGGTTTCTCTGCTACGTGCAAGTAATGAACGGGTACATGATATAGACGTGTTCAAGTGAGAGTTATGGGCTGAATTTTGAACTGAATCAGTGGCCTATTTATAGGCTTATAGGCCGTGTGATTTAGGCCATTATTTGGCAAAAATTTAAATGAAAAAGAAATAAAAATCATGGTGACTCATATGGCAACTCACCATAACTTTTGGAAGATGATAAACTTAGACTTTTTGACCTTGCTAGGTGGCCTTGTGTGCTGGCTGTGATTCTTCTAGCTATATGGCCGTGTGTGTGCTAATTTCTATGTGTGTTTTCGATCGTGTTTGATCGTATTTGGTCATTAACTGTTCGTGTACGGATATTGTACAAATTTTTTAATCATACCATCTTGATCTAGTAATTTTTCTCATAAGGAATTTGAATTAATTCAAGGTATTCATAACTCAACTTTCGTTAAAGTGTGTTCTACGAATATCTTTGATACATAGTTAAATTCCGGTGATGACAGGTAATTGATCCGATTTTCGCGGAAATTTTGTGAGACCGCAAACTATTACTTTAACGGCCATTTTTGGAAAACAACTTGGTGATTTAACTTTCTATTCTAAATAATTGTCTCGTATATTTATTTATCAGGCGAAATCTTTACTAAGGAAAAAGCGAGATGTTACATTCCATCCCCTTAAAAAAAAATTGAATAAGTTTGGTGCAATTGCTTATAAGATTTTACCTTATCAATTATCATTTGAGGATAATTTACTTCATAACTGATACAAAGTTCATTTTGGAGTTTGTTTCTCTGTGCAGAGACGTATTTTGACAGAGGAAATTTTTATGACTTTACTTCCCTAGGTAATCAATTATTTTGTCACTTCCATTCTTGGATGAAAATATTCTACATGATTGCAGTTAGCTTTTATTTTAATGCTCCAATGAATTACTTATACCACTGGGATATTTTAGCTTTTGATTTTGCTGTCTTTTGCAGTACGAGAACTTGATGTTCCTGGAGAAATTTACGAGAGGAAAACATATCCATTTGAATTTTCTACTGTTGAAATGCCATGTGAGACATACAATGGGGTGAATGTGAGACTTAGGTGTGATTTCTTAAAGATCCATCATCCATAGACTTCTTTCTTAAAGTTTTGTGCATGTGCTTTTTGTTGACCGTCTTTCTGTAATATTTGCTTTGCAAATAATACGATGGGGAGCTTGAATTTGATATTTTATGATGTTTTTATTCATTTCTAATTTCCAGGTATGTCTTGAAAGTGACCATTAGTCGTGGTTATGCAGGAAGCATAATAGAGTACCAGGATTTTGTGGTATGTTCTCTTCCAGCAAAATAGGATTTTTGCTCTATTTACTGAGATATGACTTGAATGTTATTTTATCAGATCTCTTCATTTCATTTATACTGATGTGTCGAATGTAGCTATGAGTGTACTTCTGCATATGAGTACACTGTACCCAGGTTTCCCACATTCAAGAAAAAATAGTGTGTATATGAGTGTGTCACACCTAGGGATGGCAATGGATATCTGTTGCGGGCATACCCCTACCTGTCGCATGCGGGTATCTGGGTTCATGGGTACTTTTGTCATCCCTAGTCACACTTATAATATTTTCCAATTTATAATTTGATATACCTATCTAAATCTCAATACACTTTCCCCATGCCCAAAAAGAAAGTTTGTAGATATCTGTATACGTCAAATACATCACTATAGTTTTTATGATTCTATTTCATCAACTTATTTGTAATTTTATTTTTGTCATCATGGGGTAGGTTCACAACTACTCTCCACCTCCATCAATTAACAATAGCATCAAGGTGAGCTCAATAACTTAATCATCAAATTTTAATGGTGCCTGGCACAAATTCACTATCGTCATATATGCTGTAATAGTGAATCATGGTCAATACCTACCATCAATTAAGAACAATATTGNATCCATATACGTCAAATACATCACTATAGTTACAGTTATGCTACATGTACACCTATATCTCATACACCATACATACAATCGTATTAGAATACACTGACCCTTTAAAATAACCGCTTTATCCACTCTTTCTCCCACTCTCACCAACACGCGCATAAACCCACGTTCCTTATCTTCATTCTCTTTCTCGAAAAATTTCACTGTCCATTGCTCTCTGCTCTTTTCACCCTCTTCGTTCTCTTCGATCTCGTCGTTCTTTGCGATCTCATGCGCAAGATCTGGGATTTGTTACAGAGATGAGTGATTGAAGATGTTGCTACTTGTTATAATCTTTTAAATAAGAAAGAAAGAAGTTCAAAAAAAAAAACCAAAGCATAATTGACAGGAGGAAGGAAAAGAACAAGATATACATGGCATATGCTTGTTAATTTTAAAGTCAAGATTTATTTCTATTATAGTAAAATCACAGTGATGTAAACAAAACCTATGACTTGTGATAATGTTTGCACATAAGCCCATTTAATGTTTGCACATATGCTCATTTAAAGTTTGCACAATTCTACAATACATCAAATTCTGCATTTTTATGCATTTGTGACAAAGACATAATGCTTATATCACACCATCTAATGTTTATTCATGACAATATGTAAAAAATTGTGGCAAAATGTTTATAATATTAATGCATTAATTGTTGAAAGGTTGAAAATGTGCCAAAATGCACATCCTCTTCCTCAACAAAGACAAGACCTGTGACCTGTGACCTGTGGATAATGTTTGCACATACGTCCATTTAATGTTTGCACATATGCCCATTTAAAGTTTGCACAATTCTACAATACATCAAATTCTGCATTTTTATGCATTTGTGACAAACACATAATGCTTATATCACACCATCTAATCTTTATTCATGGCAATATATAAAAAATTGTCTCAAAATATTTATAATATTTATGCATTAATTGTTGAAAGGTTGAGAATATGCCAAAATGCATATCCTCTTCCTCAACAAAGATAAAACATGTGACTTGTAGATAATGTTTGCACATATGCCCATTTAATGTTTGCACTTATGCCCATTTAAAGTTTGCACATTCAATTTTCTATCATATGTATGTTAGTAATGAATGATCATTAGAACATATGAAACTTCAGTACATTAGAATTTCACAGAGACCTCAAAGAACAAAACTCTCCATGGAAATCAAAGAAAAAAATCATGAAAACTATGATGATGATGATAAACATAATAGAAAATTAAATGACGATGATAAGATGATAATCAAAGAAATGATGATAATGATAATCAAAGAATAGATAACGATAATAGGAGGATGAGAGGATGAGAGAATGACAGAGGATGACGATGACGACGACGACAAACATAACAGAACAAGGATGAGAGGTTGAAGACGATGCGTGAAAACGATGACGAGAACGAGTTCGAGATTGGGGCGCGCACGTTGTATATAATTATACGCTATACGTATAATTATCATTAATTGCGTATAAAACCGTATAAAAGAGTTGTGTATGTACGGGTGTATGGTTTATGGGTGTACATAGAGCATTTTTCCTATAGTTTTTATGATTCTATTTCATCAACTTATTTGTAATTTTATTTTTGTCATCATTGGGTAGGTTCGCAACTACTCTCCACCTCCATCAATTAACAATAGCATCAAGGTGAGCTCAATAACTTAATCATCAAATTTTAATGGTGCCTGGCACAAATTCACTATCGTCATATATGCTGTAATAGTGAATCATGGTCAATACCTACCATCAATTAAGAACAATATTGTCCTAGGAGCAAGGGTAAAGTGCAGTTGTGTCATCAACAATGTCCTTTCGATTACTCATCGATATTGTATCTACAGGCACATGTAGTTATTGCCTTTTGCTTTACCTAAACTGTTGCTTTTATTTATTCATTATATCTAGCATAATTTTATATCATACTTAATACAGATGGAAGTTGGAATTGAAGATTGTCTACACATTGAATTCGAATACAACAAGAGCAAGTAAGTTAACTATTTTGATTGACTGTTTGACTGTAGTTGCACATATTTTTTTTGTCTCTATTATCATGTTATTTATCTTAATCACGTATCAAATTGTCTCCTGTAAAAATTTTTATACAGCTTGGAATATGAAATTTATTTATTGCTTAACCTTGTTCAGTTGTAACCTTGTTTGGTTTTTTTATTGCAACTTATACACCATCTGTTGCTCATGACCAACAGTCCTAGATAGTTAGAAAGATATATATGCACTATTGTTTTTTATATATATTTTTTTTTGTCAAAAAATTAACACTTTTACTACGAATATTTTTTATCATCTACTAGTTTATATTTTATAAGTGAAAGAGTGAAAGAATTGGAGATAATTATTGGGATTTTCAACTTACCAGGTATCATCTAAAAGACGTCATCATTGGTAAGATATACTTTCTACTTGTTAGAATCAAGATAAAAAAACATGGATCTTGAGATTAGGCGTCGAGAATCAACAGGATCTGGCACCAATACCCATGTTGAGACAGAAACATTGGCTAAATTTGAGTTGATGGATGGTGCTCCTGTTAGAGGTATGTTAACCCTGGTATGAAGCTTTTGTAGTTTCTACTTACATATTATTTTCAATAACATAATGATAGTGGAGATATGTTTTGACATTGTTTTGTGTGGAAAAAAAAGCCCTTTTTTCGTATTTAACCACATACAACCTAGTATTTCTGTTTGTAAGCAATACTGAATATTAAATCCATCACTTAAAAGCTCTATAGTTTGTCTTTTAACAGTTTGTTGCAATAACAACTGGGGTCTCACAGTAGACGTTCATAATCTCCTGTGTTCACTCATATACAGGAAAGATGAACTTGTATTTTTACTGATTGTGCATTTTATATTGCAAAGGTAAAAGATCTTTGTTGAAAAATGAACATAATTGTAAAAAGACAAAAGTAAGCACGAAAGATTATGTGACATGAACATCTCATGTTTGCCATTCCTTTGCAATTTGCAAAGCAAATTCAACAACTTAAAAGCTGTTGCATTTTTATAGAACTAAATATAAATATTAGTTAAACTAACATAGTTGGTCCTCCAACCTAGATAAAAGAAGATTGTTTTAGGCAATTGGTAGCAAACTCAATTTTTTCAAATCTATTATGACATGGATCAATTATAAATATTGGATCCACTAACGTGCTTTTACTGGTGTCATTCTTTAATACAGACAGAAATTGGAGGAGACCATCAATTAAATATAAGAAAACAAAATAGCAACAAGAAAAAATTAAGAAAGGATAATACCTACACAAAATACATTTCACCTTTTAATAACATTATGGGTAGATCTCAGAATGGCAAATACATTGCATCTATTGTTCTAGGACAGTGCATCCATCAACATAAATTACAAATTCACAATGAGAAGTGCACTTGACACTAGAATGATCATTGGCATCTGAAGTAAAAACTACTTTGCGTATGCCATAAATACTTTTGCTAATGTGTCATTGTTTTTACAGGTGAATCAATCCCAATCAGCTGTTCCTCAGTCCTTATGAGTTGACACCAACTCATCGGAACATCAATAACAAATTCAGTCATGCTATTCCCGTTTTCTAAGGGGTAAAATGGATTGCGATTCTTGCAGGATCGTTGCTTGAAATTAAAAGCTTGCAATTATGTACATTGACTGATCTTTCATTTGTCTTTACAGAGTTTTAGAACTTTTAAACATATCATTGAAGGAAATGCTCTGTTGTCTGTGCTGGAATGGTGATATCCATGGAGTGTGATGACTGAAGATTCAGTGTGAAATCTTTTATAGCATTGCTCTACCTCCTGAACATGATGACTTCCTTTCCTTTTTCAATTGTCATTTTTCTTTTTGTGATAAATGAACAGTTAGACTCTGATGTTGGACTCTGTTTTGTTTAGTTATGCATTGTTATCTTCCTTTTCTAATGTTGGATTCATATGCATGGTGGTTTCTGTTTTGAAAATCATATGCATAGTGGTTAGTGTGTGATATATTTCCAATTCCGTAAATAGATGTCCTCTAGAACAGATTCTCTTCTAAAGAAAAAGCAGCAAAGCATATCAAATGATTTATTAATGAAATTTACAATTGTTTAGTACAACCATAGAATAAAACAGAAAGAAGAAAAGAAAAAAGCAGTTTCACTGAATCAGCAGAAAACAAGAATTGAAAATGCAAAGATTGAAATGAATTCAAGTACCTCAAACAGAAATTGAAACACCCCACAACTTTCAGCTAATGTTAATTTTAGCATCTTGAAGGGACTGCCTAGCTACGGGACCGATTTCAGTAGTCACATTCATTGCGACTAACTCAACTGAATCATTGTGTTCAGTGTCATCACGGCCAGTTATTATCCGAGCTAACTTTGCAACCAAACAATCCTTTTGGCAACGCCAATGGAGACACAAGCCATTGCTATCTCAACGGCCTTCCATGCAGAGTCAGTGTCAAAATCTCCTTATAATATTGGGTCAACTATATTTGTATGTCCCCGTTAGGAAACATGAACTAAACCTAAACTTATGGTTATTGCCAACTGCCCCATGATTATCTTCAAAACAACTATTCTAAAGTTATAAACATCACTTTTATGCGTCAACCTGTTTGATATGCCATACTCACAAAGTAGATCACATAGTTTTGATAATTTTTGCAATCGGATTATTTTTGGTTATGAACTAATGAGATTATCTTAGTAACTTGTGGTGTGATCTTCTAAATAAAGTGTCGTTGAGAGTAAAGCTCTAAATTAGTCCCTAACTAAAAAATCACGGGTCAAATTCATTCCCGAGCAATGAAAACTTCCAGCACATTCGTACAGAATTGAAAATGTTTGTTCTCGAGGGCTAATCTATTCCAAAAGGGATTAATTTAACTCACTTTTAAACTAATGGACGTTGATTCTCTAAATTGCAATTTTTTGTCGCATCTCATGTTATCAAATGTGGTTTCTCACCAAGAATTGATGAGGTGAGTCCGATGCATGATACAAATAATAAAGAAACTAATGGCGAAATTATTTTTGAAGCGGTCGAGGCAATAAATCACTTTTTCAATAAATTCAATACCTTTTTCTGGGCTCTTGGGTTTCATTCCTCACGGTTATACTTTGCTATGCTGACTTGCAATGTGACGCGTGTTCTGCAGCACGGTAACTTTCTCTGATAGGTTTTCCTCACATGCCATGTTCTAGTTCTATTCATAATATGAACACACGTTGCATTGATATCCTTTTGCATTCACTTGATTCCTTGAATATTCATAAAACTCATAATATGTGAAAATGAAAGAAAATGCTGATGTATATAATTTTCGAGTTCGGTTCATACATAGGTTCGCTTCTAAATAAAAAGAAGTAAATCACATTAACTCATTTATTTATGATATAATAGTACAAATAGTTAAGTGAATTAACAAACTTCTGGAATCGAGAACATGCAAGACTGCAATAAATTAAGGTACAACAAACTGAAATTGAAACATATGCACCACACCAGAAAGGAACTACCTAGCCAAGGGACTCATTTCAGTACTGAGATCCATGGTAACTGACACAGCTGAATCCATGTTTCCAGTGTCACAACCAGTATGTTTTCGAGCTAATTCTGTGGCCAAACACTCCTTCAGCTCGATCACTACATCTCTCATGTATGGCCTTTCGGCAGAATTAATGGACACACAAGCCATTGCTACTTCGGCAACTCTCCAAGCAGAGTTAATGTCATAATCTCCTTGTAATCTTGAGTCAACTATGCTTCTTATATCCCCTTTAACAAGCATGGAGCTAACCCACTCACTTATGTGAGTCTTGTCATGAGTTTTTGATAGTGCTGCTTTACCTGTGATTATCTTCAAAAGAACAACTCCGAAACTATAGACATCACTTTTCTCAGTCAACCTGCTTGATATCTGATATCTACATGACAAATGATACAGTTCCGTTAATTTCTCATGGTCTTATTAGAATTTCTTCTACAGAAAGTGATATGTTAATCATATAGTTGAGAAAATTAGTTACATGGTCCTGAACCACATTTAACGCATGGTCCTAAAATATTATGAACTATTGATTTTAATTTGTATTATTCAAAAACTATGTTAAAAACAATAAATCATTAGCTCATAAGGTTCCCGGACGACTGAACCATACATTAAATGTATTCCACAACCATACAGATATTTTTTTTGTAATTGAAATACTTACTCAGGATCCAAGTAACCAGGAGTTCCTGCAACAATGGTGGATACATGCGTGGTCTCATCAGTGGGAAAGATTTTGGAAAGGCCTAAATCAGCCAATTTTGCTTGAAAGTCTTCATTTAGTAAAATATTTGTACATTTAACATCTCTGTGGATTATAGGTGGCTTACACCCGTTATGCAGATATTCCAGTCCTGACACAAAGATTTTAGCATAAGTATATGGAAAGGATCAAAAGATTGAAGGAAAAATTCACAGTTACATTTGTTTTTAACCTTGAGCTGCATCCATTGCTATTTGGAGTCTGTCTTCCCAAGTGAAAAACTTTGCCCTTCTATCTTTTCCTGTGTAATTATTATTAATTACATTTCTTTGAAAACTAATAGCATTAGTTGGTTGAATGTGGTTGCAATTTGAAATTAAAATAGGTTGTGAACATACTTGAAAGTTGTTCATCTAGGTTTCCATTCGCCATGTATTCATAGATGAGCCCTATGCATGTTTCCTCGTTGCAATAACCAATGAGAGTGGTTAGATTTCTATGGTGAACCCTCATCAAAAGTTTAACCTGCAAATTAAGGCCACCTTTATGCTCTCACAATCACAAATTTATTGTTGAACTCAGATGCATTTTCGCAAGTAATTAGTGGCCACTTGCCTCTGCTAAAAATTGTTGATATCCTTGTATTGATGATGGGGAAAGCATCTTGACAGCTACTTGAGTGTCATCAATAAAGCCATGATAAACTGTTCCAAATCCACCTCTACCAAGTATGCTACCAAAGTTGTTGGTGATCTTAACAATTTCGTTGAGTGAATATTGTCGTTGTCTGGATTCCAACTGTGATCCATTTGGATTATGTGGCTCCATATGAATGTTCAAAGCAGCTAAATGTTGAGGAAAAAAAATCAGTTGTTTAAGGGAATTTGCATTATTGATAGTGTTAATTAATGGGTTAGGCTTATACTGTTCTTGTATTGCACTTTATTCTTCAGTATAAATAAAGAGATCAGACGACTAACTTGATTTAGTTAGTCATTCCTTTTACATATATTTCTGTAACAACAATGAAATTAGAAAGTGTGATTAACCAAACTTTAAAAGTTGTTAATGGTAGTTAGGAGGAGTTTTACCTTGTGGCTTTCTCTTTTTAGAGGCACATACGATAGCCCTAGCTGCAATTATTAGGAGTAGAAGCACCGAAATCCCTGTAACTGATGCTAGTATGCGAATAACAAGATCATTGTTCTTGCTTTTATCATTTGTTTGTTGGTTGCAAGAAGCGTATTCACACAGATTTGGATTTTGCTCCACACTAGCATAATTCATACGAGAATAAAGTCAGAGAGAATTTGTTTGATAATGAGAAATTTCTTTCGTTAATTATGCTTTTGTGTTAATTATGCTATATGTGCATTAATTTTCTGTTTAAACCACCATAAGTGAGTGTGTGGTAGGTGTGGAAATGATGGTGGTCCTTGTTTTATGGTAGGGATTGTACTTAGTGGTAGTTAGATACCGTACCCTCCAAGAATTTTGCAGATTAGCAATGACTATAATTGGTTGCTAATCCGTCGCTAATCTCTTCCTAAATGAATTAGTGAGGGATTAGTAACCAATTTAGTCGTTGTTATTCTGAAGTCGCTGATTAGCTTAGAAAACAATTTGATCGCTAATCCATAACTAATTTATTTTAATGATGGAACGATTAGTCGTTATTCCGTCACTAGTTCGTAGTTATTTTAAGATGAAAATGATTTCTTAAATTGTCACAGATTCGTGAGAAATTGTGTTTTAGTTAATCCCTCGCAAATTCCTCACAACCTTCATCGCAAATTCATAACTAATTTGATGAGAGTAGGACAAATGTCAAAAGGAAATTTGTCGCTAATCTATCATGTTGATTCAATTTGCAAAACTAAATATGATTACAAACATTATGTGAACTTTTTAATGTGTGTATTTAGTGTTTCAGAAAATCACAACCCAATAAGATATATGCCCAAACATAATAAGGAGTCCAAGTTTCAGCCAAAAGGAAAAGGCCCATAAAGTATTGCTCCAAAGGATTCAGTCAAGAACATAATGCCCAAATGCACACAAGGAAGCAAAAATGAAAATTATTTTTTTTTAACCCAAGGGAAAGCAATGGACCATGCCCAAGATCTGTGGCCGAAGTTTCTTTTAAACGTAAAAAAGGGAAAGAAAGGAAGAATACAAGACAGTTATGCAATATAAGGAAAACGTGAGTAAAATCACTATACACAAAGCTGTCAACAATAAAGGAAAATTGGGATGAAATCTTTGAGAAAGGAAAGGAATAAAAGAAAGAATATAGAGCTGATTTCACGGTGCAATGGGAAAAGAAAGTACAACCCGTGTCAGAAAACAAATCATGAAAGAAAAGGATGAAAAGGAAGAAAGACAAAACTTGTGCTAAAGGACAACTCATCAAAAAGCAACGTGCAACAAATCAAAATTCTGCAACGGCCAGCTCGAATTGAGTATTAAAAAAAGGGGTGATATGACCATTCAAGTGCAGAAAAAGGGACAATCAAAAAGCCTACCAATTGAAGCATCTTTCTTCTTTTTCTCCCCTCAAAACTACCTATTCTAAATCTGTCTTTTCTGCATTTTTAATTGTGATTCTATTAGTGAGAAAAACTTCATTTTTGTTTGAGAGTTATTGAGAGTTAAAAAGGCTATGAGTCAAGAGAGATTTTTTGAGAAAAGCCATATTTTTGTTTATTTGTTCTTGAGAGTTTTGTTTTTGAAATTTTGTGAAAATCATTTGAGAGAAATTTTGAGCTTGTAATTGGTGTTTGTATTTGAAAAATTTGTGAAAGAAAAGAACTTTGAGGTGATTGAAGAATTGTACGTAAATTCCTAACATTTGGGAATCGAACCAGCATAAACTTTGTGTGTCCAATTTTCTTCTTCCTTTGACTTTTTTTTTGTTTCTAACCAAAAATAGTTGCTTAGATTCAACTCCTCATCTTTAGCCATATTAAACCATCAATTAAGTCCTCATCTCTAACCAGTTTGTCACTACAAAATTCAATTAATAAATTAATTTATTTTTACAAATTTTTAACTTCTTTTAGAAATTAATTATTAATTAATTACTAAAAAATTAATTAATAAACATATAAAGTAAAATATTTATGTTTCACGTACCCAAAACAAGATTTGGCTTCAAATTTTGATTTAAGTGTGTGAGCAACTCACATGTTGATAAATCCAATGTAACTCATTTCATTTTATAACAAAAGGTTTGCCTTCCACTTTTAATTTTAACCAACGTGAGACTAAGTGAGTAGCAATTGCATCACAAAAATTGTCTTGCAAGCTCTTTTTATATTTTTGGTCATTGCTTTTGTCATTCTTCCAATAGACTATTGAATGGATCTTTAATTCTTCATATTTTAGAGGTTTTGATATAAAATTATGTATACACAAATATAGATAATAAACTAAGAAAAGATGGAATACTAACAAATAAAAAGATGCTTTTAAGCAACATAGATTGATTAGAAAGAAATGAATGTTGATTTATCAAACATTGTAATAAAATGATAGTGCCTAATTTTATGCAGGCCATCCATTACGTCTAACTAATCAAGATACATGCTTAAGATATTTTAACATAGATCAATTTATTTTGATCATATGAAATATAAAAATTTAATGGCGAGTGAAAATAAAAATTATTCATTTTATTATTTATATTTGTTATAGTTATTTGATATTTTAAGAGTAACTTTATGGTATATTTACCCCCCCACATTGTTCTTGTTATTTCTATATATATTTTTTTAGGTTGTCTTCCCGGTATCCAAGGCTTTAGCCTTGTTATTTCTATATTTTGATAGTTACTTTTATATTATTTTACCAAACAATATTAATATAGTTTTTCAAGAGCAACTTTCAAATGAAGAACTCAAGGAGCTTAACAGCTTTAAGAAAGCCACTACATTACCAATCCAAGATTTAATCAGTGATAAACATACAAATTTATATCTAATGGTTTTTTTATATTTACTTTGTAGCATATATTAATTATATGTATGTGTATTTATATAGTATACATATTAATTACACTCGGGTTGAACTCGGTTAAAACGATTAAACTAGTGAACCTTTGAACCAGTGTCATAACCTGTTCGATGTCAAGTTAGATTTTCTTAACCTTAACGTTTGTCTGGGAATTTGCGAGGGATTTATCCCTCACTAAAAGTGAAATGATTTAGTTTAATTGAAGAGAGTCGTGAGGGATTAGTTAGGGAACGATCCCTCACTAAACAAAAATATTAAATGTTAAAAGTTTAGCGAAGAATCAGTGAGAGATTTTTTCCTCGCTAAAAGGGTAGTAAATGATTAAGTGTAGTTGAAGAGATTCGTGAGGGATTAGTGATGGCATAATCTCTTGGTAAACATAAAAGTGAAATGTTAAAAATTTAGCAATGGATTAGCGACGGAAGCATCTCTCGTTAAAAGAGAAGTGAATGATTTAGTTAAGATTGAGACAGTGTTTGGCGAGGGAAGAGCGATGACATATTTTGTCACTAAATTACATTGATAGGTTGTGGCAGCTCTGCTAGAGAACAATCCCTCACTAATAAGAAACGTAAAGTGTTAAAAGTTTAGCGAGGGATCAACGATGGATTAATTCCTCGCTAAAAGGGAGAGGAAATATTTTTGTTTCACTAAAGAGAGTCTTAAGGGATTAGCGAAAGAAGATTCTCTTGCTAAGTTGTATAGAGAGTTGGTGAGGGATTAGTGAGGGAATTGTCCCTCACTATATGTATTTTAACAGTTTGAAAGAGAGTAGCGAAGGATTTGTCTCTCACTAAACGCCTTAGATACGAAGTATATGTTACGAAGGATTATGTCCTCTTTAATTTGTTGCTAATTGCTCACTAAATTTTTTCCCTCATTTAAATATTTTTTGTTATGGATCTACATTTTTCTCCCTATTTTCTCGCTAATTAGCGAGGGACTTGCAAAAAAATTTTTCTCTCACTAAATTTTGTCACTAATCCTCATTTTTCTTGTAAAAACTATCTCTACCATGCTTGCGGATTGAATTATTTTGAATTCCCAGTTACCCTACCACAAAAACAATTGTGTTCTATCTTCTTTGTTTTTGTTCTATTTAAAGAATTATATTTCACTCTCCCATATATTCTTCCAACTATCTACTCTTGTCGATATGCCTTATTTTCTTGTTTTTGAGAAAATTTGTATGGAATAATAAATAAATAAATAAAGTACATAAAGCTGCGGCATGTTCATTATGATGAAATAATGAAAATAATCAAGATAACAATCATCTTCAATAATATATATATATATACACACACATGATTCACCGCTTTTAAGTAAGAGGCATACCTCAATAATAATTGACCATCACTTGATCTTTGTACGAGTGCTGTTGGAACTACACCAGCCAGGTTGTTATCTCTCAAGTTTCTGTTAAAACAGAAAAAAGATGACATCATTTTCTCTTTTGTAACCAACATAGTTACATTGATGCACCGGTATGGAATTGACTTACAAGACTTTAAGTGACTTCAATTGTGTTAGGAAAAAAGGCACTTCACTGCNTTACTTTACAAGCAATCTATGGGAGAGCTAAGTCTTCCCTAAATGAATTGTAACTAACCAACTAACCAACTAACTTGCTTAACAGCTAACTGATTTTTTACTAAGTAATTTAGCATGTGTTTCTCATGCTTTGATAACTTACTTGAGTTACAAGTAATCTAATACTTAGGCTTGTTAGTAGTGTACAAAATCTCCAATTTTGTTATGGAGTAGATATATGGGCCACCTTGGGTCCAACCCAGATCGCAGTTTAGGCCATCACGTATGGGACCTTGACCGCACCCTAACTTTAAGGAAGGCCAGTGCTCTATAACTTCACCAGCACTGCACGAAAATGAACAAAACTTCTTTCCGCCAATAACAAATTAATAAGTGTCATAAGAGGAGTGGATGGAGAAGAGTGGAGGCGCGGATTAAAGGAGGAGGCCTAAGGGATTGAAGGAGAAGTTAAGGTATTATGATTTTTACTAAGGTCGTAGTTTCGGTCAGCTGGCGTACGCGTGTCCTACCCAGCCATACCCATAGTACCTACCCAATCGAATTCAGGGGTGCTCATGGCGTACCTGTATCGATACTGGTACTTTTTTAAAAATCGGAGTACTCATGTAACATAGTATCCCATTTAGAAGGAAAATGATTGCACAACCCTTTCTATAAACAGTACTTGTGAATTGTGAGTATGAACTAACTTGACCATCCTATTTTGGTACAGTTTTGAAACCCTAAATGCCAATGAGTAATAATTCATGCGATGAGAATTTCTTAAATGGACACAAGACTAACATCTTATCCTTGAACAAATTTACAATAAAAATTAATTACATTTAGTGGGACTTAAAAATACTTGATAGAACACAAAAAAAAAAAGTGGCGGAATCCATTTTTACTGTGACTGTGCTCAAGAATATATTGTTAATACTGTGCTTACCAAAAAATTTCTCTCATATGATACCTCTTCTGATCCTAAGTGATTAGAAATGATGAGATATGAGTCAGGAATACGATTCTCGTTTTTCCCTCTACCCGCTTTCCCCATCATGGACTTCAAAGTTCCCCGCCAAAATAAACTGAAAGAAAAACCTTTAGAAGAGAAAAAAAAAAATGCTTCCCCTACTTTAGTTACAATTCTCAAACAACATTATCCTCTTACCAATCGTTCTACGTATTAAATGNTATATATATATATATATATATATGATTCATCGCTTTAAGAGGCATACCTCAATAATAATTGACCATCACTTGATCTTTGTACGAGTGCTATTGGAACTACACCAGCCAGGTTGTTATCTCTCAAGTTTCTGTTAAAACAGAAAAAAGATGACATCATTTTCTCTTTTGTAACCAACATAGTTACATTGATGCACCGGTATGGAATTGACTTACAAGACTTTAAGTGACTTCAATTGTGTTAGGAAAAAAGGCACTTCCCTGCTTAAGCTATTGTTCGATAAATCCCTAAAAGCAATTCAAACGAACGATTACTAGAAAAAGACGAAAAAAACACAAATTGGACGAATTTTGTTGCATTGAGGTACTCACAAGGTCTCTAACTTGGTAAGCTTAGAGATGTAACATGTTATTTGTCCGGTCAGTCCACTTGAAGACAAATTCCTGCTTGCATTTCCATATGTATAAGCCAGTTGATTGATGATTTGATTTCATGAATCCACGCATGCACGGTTTTATAAAAAGATGTATTATTTGGACTCACTTAATACGAGATACTTTGTCAACTTACATCTTATTTACTGTTGGATGAAATTTTAATGTGACTCAAATCTTATTGAAATCCCATTTAATAGTGGGTGTAAGTCGACACAGTATTCCAAGTAAAATGAATACACATAATAATAAACTTACAAGGATGTGATTCTTGGCGCGCCACCAAAACTACAATCTAGACCTTCCCACATGTATGCTGAGGGGGCGCATGGATCTCCTTGCCAATTTTTTGTCACCCTATAAGCTATCTTGATGTTTGTTATGGCATCAACTGTTATTTTGACATTCAGGAGTTGATAAGAATTTCAATCCTTAATACATAGTTTAAATAACTACTGACAGATATTGGAAAGAATATATATATATATATATAGAGAGAGAGAGAGAGAGAGAGAGAGATAGAGAGATAGAGATAGANTATGTAGATAGATAGATAGATAGATCAAAAGCATACCGTCATCCTTTTCAGTTTCTGGTTGTGAGAAGTTTTTAGCTAAATAAATCTCAATAGCATTGATGATGGGTGGAAGGGTTGAAATTTCTGTCGGAACCAGTGAAAACTCATATGTATTCGATCCATGATAACCTGCATCAGTATATATGGTATGTGTCTTACTGTACCATGGTACCAGAGGTCCATAAAAATAGTTGCCATTGAGGGAGATGTTGAATTCTCTAGTTTCATTTGCGGCCAGCTTTTGGACCTCATTAAAATGCAGGTACATAAAGTAATGGTCAGTTACAATATCTGCCGTCCAGTTGAAAACTAAAGGAGCACTAGCATTTATTGGTGTAGCAGCGGTGCTCATGACAACTGCTGGTGGGTGCTCATGACTCTCAGCTAGTTCATCGTTGCTAAGCGTGGTGTTTAATTGTGTCCACTGGTTGTTGGAAAAAGGCTTCCACAAACGGTCATACATATCATCTCTGTACCTGCATACCCGCAATTTTGCTCTTTCTTTAGTGTTGAAGCATAGCATATTATGCAGATTGAATGAAAAAGAACTGAATATGCAAGAGGCCAATCAGCAAGGAACAAGAGCAGAGGAAACAGAGAAGGAAATTGGAGAGTTGGACGAATGAAAATGCTTCTTTCATTACTTAGTTTACTTTACAAGCAATCTATGGGAGAGCTAAGTCTTCCCTAAATGAATTGTAACTAACCAACTTGCCTAACAGCGAACTGATGATTTTACTAACTAATTTAGCATGTGTTTCTCATGCTTTGATAACTTACTTGAGTTACAAGTAATCTAATACTGAGGCTTGTTAGTAGTGTACAAAATCTCCAATTTTAGAGAACTAGAAAACGGGGAGTATAAATGGAGGGTTTTTGTAATGGAGTAGATTTATGGGCCACCTTGGAATCTCAGTTTAGGCCATCACGTATGGGACCTTGCCCGCACCCTAACTATAAGGAAGGCCAGTGCTCTATAACTCCACCAGCACTGCACGAAAATGAACAAAACTTCTTTCGGCCAATAACAAATTAAGAAGTGTCATAAGAGGAGTGGATGGAGAAGAGTAAAGGCGCGGATTAAAGAAGGAGGCCTAAAGGATTGAAGGAGGAGTTAAAGTATTACGATTTTTACTAAAGTCTGATTAATAAGTCAAACTTAAAAAAAAAAGAAAAATCAAAACGACGTAGTTTTGGTCAGCTGGCGTATGCGCGCCCTACCCAGTCGTACCCATAGTACCTGCCCAACCATATTCAAGGGTGCTCATGGCGTACCTGTACCGGATATGTATCAATACAGGTACTTTTTTTAAAAATTGGAATACTCATGCAACATAGTATCCCATTTAAGAAGGAAAATGATTGCAGAACCCTTTCTATAAATAGTACTTGTGAATTGTGAGCACGAACTAACTTGAGCATCCTATTTTGGTACAGTTTTGAAACCCTAAATGCCAATGAGTAGTAGTTCATGTGATGAGAATTTCTTAAATGGGCACAAGACTAACATCTTATTCTTGAACAAATTTATAATAAAAGTGAATTCTATTTAGTGAGACTTAAAAATACTTGATAGAACACAAAAAAAAAAGTGGCGGAATCACTATGCTCAAGAATATATTGTTAATACTGCTAACCAAAAAATTTCTCTCATATGATACCTCTTCTGATCCTAAGTGATTAGAAATGATGAGATATGAGTCAGGAATACGATTCTCGTTTTTCCCTCTCCCCGCTTGCCCCATCATGGGCTTCAAAGTCCCCCACCAAAAAAACTGAAAGAAAAACCTTTAGAAGAGAAAAAAAAAATGCATCCCTTACTTTAGTTAAAATTCTCAAACAACATTATCCTCTTACCAATCGTTCAACGTATTAAATGAAGAAGAAGAAAAAGAAGAAAAAAAAAGTAGATGCGGTCAACGTATTGAGAAATTTTAAGATTTATTAGTAGGATTATATCATTATGCAGTATATAAGGACTCACCTGTATGTCAAGTTGGTGATGGAACCAAAATCTAGTCGTAGGAAACATGCCAATGAACCAGTTAATTGAGTGTTAACGTTATAAGTATCGTTGTCCAAAATCCTCAATTCTATGACTGAAACAAATGGTGTCCCATGGTCTGTGTTAACCAGACAAAGATTTATATAATCCAACGATGGAGAGTGAATGATCTCTTTGTCAGTGATCAATGATGAATTCTCGAATTGCACTGTGTCCCACAAATTAGGTCCAAGATGGAGATCAAATTGTGGGAGCACATTTAGACCATCATAGTTTCCGTACAAAAAGCTAGCTCTGATCAAATATTCAGCATCACTGGTAACATTTATCCTGTAACAGTTTCTCTTTCCAATAGGAAAGCTCCTCAGGTAACTAAACTGTTGTTGATGAGTACTCCCGTCTTTAGGCGATACGCTCTGACTGACACCGGCATCGATGAATTTAGCATCTGAAATGTAATTTATGCCTGTGTCCTTCTCAGTATAGTTGGAATTTTCAGGCAGCCCACAATCTAAGCTAATAAATCCTGAAAATAGAAAACAAATGAAAACTTGGGCTATAATATTATTTTCTATGCATTAAGTATAAGAAAGTACTATTTGTATGGGATGGACTATTTCCGTACACCACACAAAGAAATATATGTTATAAAATAAAAAAACAGACATTGTCATCAAACATTTGTATACACAGTTACATATGTGTTTAATATTATATCGTATTTAATAATATTTATTTTTCTATTTTATAATATTTGTTTTTATGCGTAATAAACACATGGGGTCAGTTTTATGGTGTGCAGATAGTGAGGCATTTAAATATATAACTTTAAGTAACACTTCAAATTAATTTTTGAAAACATCAAACCTGATTGAGCTTGAACCAGAACCAGACTAGTAAGAACCCCAAGCAATACATAAAGAGAACGGAGTGACATTCGCTTCATTCTTTTGATGCGTATTCTATTCTGCTTAGCGAGAGAAAAATGAGTGACATGTAATTATGATTTATATTGCTGAAGTCGTCTTCTACAGTATTTTACGGGGCAATGTAGTCAACTTTCCTTGTAGTTTAGTGATTTTCTTCCACAATAAAAGCCAATTTCGTAGACCTGTTAGAGGCCTAGAGCATAAACATTTTAGAGGGTTATGTCAAGGTAATACATGGCGTAACATGGCTTTGATCTAGTTAAAAAGTGAGATAATGATTAAAGTTATCAAACACTCGCGAGTTTATCTAAATTCTTATATTAAAGATACTCTATTTGTATTTTTATTAGAGTAAACCCTCAAGTAAGTCTCATATAATATCATAATCGGACAAGTTGGTCCTTGATAAAAAAAAAACACTCATCATGTGGTATATCACATTATAAAAAGTGGACACATTTTAAGTCTATGATGTTAATCATGTAAGTTTAAAACTTATTTTGCAACTTTCCAATGATCCAATCAAGGGTTACTTTGATATCTTTCTAGCATACGAACTGCAAAATTGATATCTGGTATGGTGCATATTTGAGCATACATTAAACTCCCAACAACAGATGCATAAAGAATTTCTTCCATCTCTTGCCATTCCAAATCATTTTTGGAAATGAATGAACCTAAAAATATGAAAAAGACTAACGTTATGGATTAGAAGAGTACAATGATTTGGTTATGACTTGTACCAAAATAAATACCTCAATTAAGAGTTCTGCTACACATACACCAAAAATCATACACCATACATACACCTTGTACTTATATACATAATGTTTGTGTTTTAACTCATGTAATGTTTGTGCATTATTAATGGTGTATGTATGGATGTATAAAATTAGGTTTACATGTAGCATTGTTGCTCAATTAATCCGTGTTGGATACAAGGATGATTTTCAGCTCTTTTCTAACGAAAGAAGAGCGCCCCTCAAATTAAGACATAGACCAAGTTACATATGCTTACTTATGAGGGTCCGTCAAATAAGTAGTGCACACAAAGAACCATAATAAATGCCAACTTGAACCATAATGTTCGTTTTTTGTTGATTGTTGCCTAGAAAATGAAAGAAAAAGCCAAGAATTAGCGAGTTCATTTTTCTTCTTTTGAACGAGTCTTGGCTTGCATGTTCCATTTTTTGGGCAAAACTAAATGGAGTGAAGAAAACAACAAGATTTGAGCTTTCAACCTTAGAAAGTCCTTGAAGTGGAATACTTAAGTGATGACCCAGACGTTATGTGCACGACAATCTTGCTTTTGAGGTATCCACATAGTCTTCGAAATTCTCTTACCATTAGAAAAAGAGAAATGTTAAGTTTGAAATTTGGTATTTGATTTTGTCAATTCCCCTTATTTATTATTTACAGAATTATTAGTCAGTAATATAAAAATATTATTTACAAAATGGTTAGATTTCAACTTTTTAGAAATTAGTTAAACATTTGTGTTATGGACTGGGCCACGGCCCATTCCACGGAATCCAAACACAAGTCCACCCGACCTGAGAACCATCCCGGAACCGAAAAGCCCATCCGCGTTCCAATATCCGCGTTCCACGCACTTCCACAGCGCGATCATCTCCCATCATACCAGCATTCTCGGAATAGACGAAGCACTCTATCCGCGGACAGTAAGGCGTGTATTGAAGCCTATCGTCGACGCTCAACAGGTACATAAAGGAAATCAAGCACTCAGGTACGAGGACAAAAAGACCTTACTCTTCTCATATCCTCATCTCCTACCCTGACTGACTTTGGCATCGGAGTTCTTGCAGGTACCCCGCCAGCCAGACCACACACCAGCCCCAGACCCTGTCCGTGGAGCTCCGGAACCCAAAAGTACCCCTCTGGTACATTTGGCGCCGTCTGTGGGGAACTATCCTCTTAAACATCCCCATTTCGGGTTCTGAAGCACCAATTCCTAATATGCCTCCCAAAACCAGAAGAACCTACCGACTAGTGGCATCAAGTGACACCAGAGGTTCCGTCTCTGTCGACAACGCCACAGTACATCCCACGCTTCCGTCTCCTGACCAGGGGGTACCCAATCAGATCGCACCTTCCCCACCAATGAACAACAATGACGCTACCCCCCCTAACCTAGAAGACATCGTCCGGTCCCAAGCAGCTAAGATTGAGAAACTGGAGGCAGCACTATCAGTATTAGCCCAGGCCGAAGAGGAACGGAAGAAACAGAAGGACATCAGAGCATCCGCGGAGAAAACCAGAAAAGAGGCAGAAGAAAAGCGCAAGCAGGTAATCTTAGAAGCTTGAGACAGGGAGTGCCTCATCGACGGTCTTAACCGCGGTGACGGGCCTTCCGAGGAGGATGAAGGTCAAGGATGAGTTTACAAAGCTGCTGAAACACAGCCGTACAAGATACGAGGAGCAACAAAGAAAGCGAAAGGTAAGGACAACCACCCCTTCATTGATGAAATTCTTAATGCATTGCCATTACCTGGGTTCCGCCCTCCGACTGACATGGAGCCCTACGACGGAACCACTGATCCGCAGCACCATTTGGACGCCTTTGGCCACCGTATGATTTTAGACGGAGCCTCCGACGCTATCCAATGTAAGTCGTTTCCTGTGACTTTAAGGAAGGGTGCACTTATATGGTTTAATGCTTTGCCCCCAAAATGCATTTGTTGTTTCGATGACCTGGCCGAGCGATTCTCGGCCAATTTCACCACAAGAAGGACGAAACCCAAGACGGCTGTCAGCCTTTTGGGAGTTATACAGAAAGAAGAGGAA
>QANU01112644.1:0-24072 GCA_003254905.1 Nissolia schottii
TACATTCAGAGGCGGCTTGTGAAGGCTATGGAGGATATCATGGTTAAATATGATGGGACAGTTCGGAACTCATTGGGAGACGTTATACAATTTCTCTATGGAGAAGATGGTATGGATTCTGTTTGGATAGAAACACAAAAGTTGGATTCCCTGAAAATGAAAAAGTCAGAATTTGACAGGGCCTTTCGGTATGAGTTTGATGATGAAAACTGGAAGCCTACCTATATGCTTGAAGAGCCTGTAGAAGACTTGAAAACCATCAGAGAATTTCGTAATGTATTTGAGGCTGAAGTTCAAAAGCTTGAAGCTGATAGATATCAACTTGCAACTGAGATAGCCGTTAATGGTGACAATTCTCTTCCTCTACCTGTTAACCTTAAGAGGATTATCTGGAATGCTCAGAAGACATTTAAAGTTGACTTCCGAAGGCCTTCTGATATGCATCCAATGGAAATTGTGGAAGCTATTGATAAGCTACAGGAGAGACTTAAGGTTGTTCCTGGCGAAGATCTATTGAGTCAAGAAGCACAGAAGAATGCTACTCTCCTGTTCAATATCCTGCTTCGCAGCACACTTGCGAGTAAAAGGGTCCTGGATGAATATAGGCTTTCTCGTGAGGCATTTGAGTGGTTAGTGGGAGAAATTGAATCAAGGTTTCTGCAGTCACTTGTAGCCTCTGGGGAAATGATTGGTTGTGTAGCGGCGCAATCAATTGGTGAGCCTGCTACTCAGATGACGCTCAACACCTTCCACTTTGCTGGTGTCAGTGCTAAAAATGTTACACTTGGTGTTCCTAGGTTAAGGGAAATCATTAATGTAGCAAAGAGAATCAAAACACCTTCTTTGTCTGTGTTTTTGAAACCTGAGGTTGGTAAGACTAAAGAGAGGGCCAAGAGTGTGCAGTGTGCTTTAGAATATACTACTCTTAGGAGTGTGACTCAGGCTACAGAGGTGTGGTATGATCCGGACCCAATGGGGACAATAATTGAAGAAGATGTTGACTTTGTAAAGTCTTACTATGAAATGCCTGATGAAGAAGTTGCACTTGAAAAAATTTCTCCTTGGTTGCTTCGGATAGAACTGAACCGTGAAATGATGGTGGATAAGAAGTTGAGTATGGCTGACATTGCTGAGAAGATTAACCTTGAATTTGATGATGATTTGACATGTATTTTTAATGATGACAATGCTGAAAAACTTATCCTTCGTATTCGTATTATGAATGATGATGCTTCCAAGGGAGAGATTCAGGATGAATCTGCCGAGGATGATGTTTTCTTAAAGAAAATAGAAAGCAACATGCTGACTGAAATGACCTTACGAGGTATCCCAGACATCAATAAAGTTTTTATTAAAAAAACTATTGTTCAGAAGTTTGACGAGACTGAAGGTTTTAAGCCTCATGAGGAATGGATGCTTGATACTGAAGGCGTGAACCTTTTAGCCGTAATGTGCCATGATGATGTCGATGCCACGAGGACAACAAGCAACCATTTGATTGAAGTTATTGAAGTTCTTGGAATTGAGGCAGTTCGACGGGCTCTGCTGGACGAATTACGTGTTGTCATTTCCTTTGATGGTTCTTATGTCAATTACAGGCATCTTGCAATTCTTTGTGATACCATGACTTATCGGGGGCATTTGATGGCAATTACTCGTCATGGTATCAACCGTAATGATACTGGACCAATGATGAGATGCTCATTTGAAGAGACAGTTGATATTCTCCTTGATGCTGCAGTATATGCCGAGACTGATCACTTGAGGGGTGTCACTGAAAATATTATGTTGGGTCAGCTTGCCCCCATTGGCACTGGAGAATGTGTTCTGTATCTTAATGATGAGATGCTTAAGAATGCTATTGAGCTTCATCTACCTAGTTATATGGAAGGTCTTGATTTTGGCATGACACCTGCTCGTTCCCCAATTTCTGGAACTCCCTATCATGAAGGCTTGATGTCTCCAAGTTATTTGTTGAGCCCAAATCTACGACTGTCACCAACTACTGATGCACAGTTTTCACCTTATGTTGGTGGAATGGCGTTTTCGCCTACTTCATCCCCTGGTTACAGTCCTTCATCACCGGGCTACAGTCCATCATCACCTGGATACAGCCCCACATCGCCGGGCTACAGTCCCACATCGCCGGGCTACAGCCCCACATCACCTGGCTATAGTCCCACCTCTCCAACCTACAGCCCTAGCTCTCCAGGATATAGTCCTACTAGCCCAGCTTATTCACCTACTAGTCCATCGTACTCTCCCACTTCACCTAGTTATAGTCCAACATCTCCGAGCTACAGCCCCACGTCTCCAAGCTACAGTCCAACATCTCCAAGCTACAGCCCCACCTCTCCTAGCTACAGCCCTACCTCACCTGCCTACAGCCCAACTTCTCCTGCCTATAGCCCGACTTCACCTGCCTACAGTCCTACTTCTCCTTCATATAGCCCTACTTCTCCTTCCTACAGTCCAACATCACCCTCTTACAGCCCAACATCTCCATCCTATAGTCCTACATCACCTGCATACAGCCCCACCTCTCCTGGGTACAGCCCAACTTCTCCTAGTTATAGTCCAACTTCTCCTAGTTATAGTCCTACTTCCCCAAGTTACAATCCACAGTCTGCAAAGTATAGTCCTTCTTTGGCATATTCTCCAAGTAGCCCAAGATTGTCTCCTTCAAGCCCATATAGTCCCACATCTCCAAACTATAGGTAACTCATTCTCTGATTTTCCTAATATTGATTTTTTGGCACTGTTGAATGTTGTAAATGGAACCAGTGAACACCGTAATGATAGAGAGTAACAAAAACATGATTCTCATTCCCTTCATTTTTCATTGATCTGCTTGGGTTTGAGGAGGAACTCTCCACTTTGCAATGCATTCATAGTTGCTATTTTCCTTTGGCATTCCAATATGTTAAATTATTAGTTTGTTGGTTGGCTGAATACATTCGTCTTGTGTCTTCAATTCTCTATTGTACATTTATTTGATGATAATTCTGTTATCCAAGTAAATATATAACTACTATTTTGCAGCCCAACATCTCCTTCATACTCACCAACGTCTCCATCTTATTCTCCATCGAGCCCAACATATAGTCCAAGCAGGTAAGTGAACTTCATTTATTATTCTATCAACCCAATGAACAGTTTACCTTATGTGTTATGAACAGTAGTCTGACTTACGTTTTTTTTTTTTTGTTTTTTTGTGTGCTGTTTAAATTTAAGTGGTTATATAATTTATGCGCTTTATTCATATTTTTGCAATTTTCCAGCCCATACAATTCTGGTGTTAGCCCAGACTATAGCCCAAGTTCTCCTCAATACAGGTATGCATCTATGCAGATCAATTCTTTAGTTGCTAAATTGTATGGAAAACATATATCTGAGCTTGGTCTGTTTTTGCTATTTTTCTGTTTGATCATTTGTAGTCCCAGTACGGGATACTCCCCAAGTCAACCCGGTTACTCACCATCATCAACCAGCCAGTACACTCCTCCACAGACGAGTGACAAGGATGATAGTAGCACTCGTTGAGGTAAACTAACGGCTATACTGAAACAAAAATATATTGTATAGGAATTTTTTGACAGTGAATGATTAGGTGATTCTTCACTAGACATCAGTTGATTTAAACTTGTCTTAATTTTGTCTTCTACTGCTGTTGGTTTAAATTTGTGTAAAGAATATATTTGGCCAAAACATGTTTATTTGCAATGTTGTCCATCAATAAGAAGGGTAAACAAAGCATTTCTTCAATTTCAAAATAAATATTACCAAGGTTATGAAAGTCTTTGCAGACTTAGAATGATCACGTTTTGGGAGAAATGGGGAGGGAAAAAGAAAGATGTTTTGGATTTTGGACTTGAGAACTCCTTGAGATGGTTGTAAAAAGTGATATGCATTTGTTGAATTTCCTTTCCTGTTTTTGGATTTTCCCCTTTTCTTATTCTTGCAAAAAATTACTTGTAAAAAGTGATATGTGCATGTTACTGGTGCCAGTTTAAGTTCTTAATTCATGTTTAGCTGGACAATATCTAAGACTCTTATGCATGGCTTAGGAGTCAGGACCAACACGAGGCTACAAGGAGATGGACTGCTCTGCTTGGGTGTGATGTCAAGATGTTTGCATTGTAGTAATTGGCTACATCCTTTGGATCTCTGTTGACAACTTCAGAAGTTTGTAAACTCTTATTCAATTTCTGCTTTTATAGTTGTAATTGGGATCGATCTCCTACCGATATGTGTGCATGCAAAATCTTTAGGATGATCACTGTAAAATATTTATTTGTAATAAGTTTGTGATACGGACTTTGAGCAAAACCATCTCCGGTCTTTATATCAATCCAAATCAAATTGTAATTCTGGTTTGCCCATGTTACTCTTCTCTGGAACATACCCTGCTTATTTTATGTAACGTTATTTTGTAGGAATTCGGATTTGTTTATGGCTAGGAGCAAATTGAAATTGAAGTGGAATGACAACCAAGAGTTTTAGTAGCGTAATTGGCGGATTTATTAGATGAGTATGTCAAGCAATTAAGCATGTTTGGAGGGTGGAGCTTTCTACCAAATCATCTTGCATTAAAAGTGGATTTTCTTCATCATTCTTATTTGTAGTCATCATGAAAGATTATTCTTCACAACTCTTTCTAAAATTTTTAACTAAATGTTAAGTCGTGTCATTCCTTTAAACTTAAATGGAAAATGTTCTATAACGAATTTATTTTCATTAAAAGACAAACGAATAACAAAATAACGCATATATCAAGAATGTATTTCATTGTCAGCAACTTTTTTCTCTTACCTCCCTTGATTTCTGGACCCAATTCGAATGTTTACTATTATCTTTGATGCTCAACTTTTTTTTCTTGCTTAATTGTCCTATCGTTTTCCCTATCAAATGTGAAGCGGAGACCTGTATAAATTATCCATTGAATTGATTATTTTCTCTCTTCATTTTTCATCATTTTCATCCATCAGCCAATTTGTTTTGCTTCGATCATCCTTGGAGTTAATGACACTTGAAAACATTTCGTCAAAGTTGATGTTATATAAATCTTTTATTCATATTAAGGATTGACGACATGTTCACAAATTCAAGTTACTTTAAACTCTCATACATCTTATTTCATGAGTTTAAGTGTGCAATAACATGGAATCCTAACGTAAAATAGAATGACGGAAATGATTAGCCACAAATATGTTGCATGTTAAACTACAATTATGAAAAAGAATTATGGTTCTGGTTGATTAGTGTAAGGTTGATTAACTATCAAGTCCATGAAATAAAATAAAAATAAATTATCAATATCCTTAATATGAATTGATACAATAAAATAATAATAAAATTATTATTATTATTATTTTATTTATGAAATCACCAACTGCAATGGCAATTTCATAATTTGACTCATACAAAAAGGTAAAATATTAAAAATATCACAATCTTGTGCATTTCAAAACTCATAATCATACATAGGTAGTTAACACAATAATGCTGAATAGATACTATTTGTACCTTGAGTGATAATGATAATACAAATTTCCTCACTTAAATTTAAGTTTATTTAATCAATTGATACGCCTTTTTTTTTTTTACTTAAAACGAAAAACAAAAGAAAGAAAAGAAGGAAAAGTTGAAGTTGAGATCAAAGATGAGCAACCCCGTACACAGGTGAGACAAATTCATACATCAAATTAGAATAAAAAGAAACAAAGGCTTGCAAGATTGCTTTTCAAAAGTCTTAGCACAAACATGGGAAAAAAGAGAGTACCATCTCCAATTAATGCATGTGCAAAGGTTGAAGGGAGACAAGCAGCTTATCACTAAAGTGGCGTGAATCACGTTGTACCATAGGGAAGAGGAGAGAAATGGAAGCTTAGAAAAGAAATCATTGTACCCAAATAAGACAAGGCTGATTCAACTAGAATTTCTCAACTCAGAATTGGAGTAATTTTCTGATATATGAGTTGGAGCAGGCGTGATGAAGACATGTCATGCTTTGGTCTTATGCTCATAGAGCAAGATCATATAGCCTTTCGATCCGTGAGAATTGGACAGGTCTTCTATTGTTTTCTTTTGTTTGTTATTCACTTGTTCTATGTCTAGTTTAGTGTTATCAATAGTGGAATAACAAAAATAACAGATACATAAAAACCTGTTATACCGTTCCTATAATTGTATAATGACACTATAATCACTGGTCATTAGGTTAAAATGTTAGAAAATTATACATGATATGAGTGTGAGTCCTATGATATGTGTGAGACACTACCATGCTTAGTGTTTAAAAAGCATTTTTGGAAAAGGACTTTTAGACGCTGGCAACCGGATCAAATGACACGATTGGAGAGTTTTCTATCCAATTGTTCAATACTCGATGGAGAATGGCATAACTTTCAACTATTAATCAAAGAAATCACAGCATCATAATAGCAAACCCTACATTAGAGACAACAAAAAATTAGCAACTATTTCTATCTATCAATGACTGTAATTAATGATGATTAATGAATTATGATAGATCACTCATGTATTCGGTTGCGTAAAAGAAACTAATGATACTCTTGTACAATGTGTATAGTATTATAGAGACGAGAGAATATATCCAAAATCTAATAATGTAGGCCTTCACACTATATTTTTAGAATTTTTCACAACTCTCTAATTCTTGTCACTCACAACCAAAGCCAAGAACGTTTCTCCTATTGCTGAAATGTTTCAGCACTTGATGATTGTTCTCCGTGGCTTCTCGTCTAATGATGCATTCAATGCACCATGCGCCACGCATCCTCATTCACATGGTGGACTTAAGCATATGGGGAGATAAGCGTTTCTACCTTGGTGATGAAGCGAAAGCACAAGCCACTTTTGGTGGCTGCAAGTCACATGTCCAACATCAACTTCTTCTCAATTCTTTATAATACTGTGTCGACCTTCAACAACAACAGATATATGGCATGTAGTTTCTGAGCTTGACGCATGAATAATATTATAAAAAACATACGGAATGCTAATGTTTCAGAAAGAAAAGAGCATTCTGTATGCTTTTCACAATTCTATCCATGGCGGTGAACTAATAAAGTGTGTACATTCCGTGTTGGAGGTCACATACTAATATAGAGAGAAAGTTGACACAAAGCAAACAATAAGAAAGTTATGGGTGGGGTGTAACAATGTTTTGGTGTAAACAAGTTAAAATGAATTGAATATTTATAAAAAAAAATTTAATTGATGTACACTACTTTTATGTCACTAATCTACTATCACATTAAATGCACGTTTTCTATCTTCTTTCATCCACTCTCCCACACACGCATGCTCGTCTTCTTCTCCTTCTCTTCTTGTTCTTTTATTTTTCCCTTTTCTCCTCTTCGTTCTCTTTTCTTCTTCCTCTTTTTTCATCCATTTTTTACAAACTATTTTTTCTTTCATTTTTTAGGTTTTCTAGTTTATTTTTATTCATTTAAACCTACCTTTATTTTTTCTTCTTCAGAAGATTCGTGGATCTCACAGTTTTTCATTTTCATTTTTGTCATTTTTTTATTTTTGATAATTTAAAAGTTTGTGCATGTATAAAAAAAATTGTGTATAATTGTTCAAAAGTTTGTGTATGTGTGCGTCAAGGTTTTTTCGCCTTTGTTTTCATGTCCGTCCTAATATTCATCTCTAGTTTTTAAAAAGTTTGTGCTTATGTGTAGAATAATTTGTGCATTATTGTTTGAAAGTTTGTCGCATGATCACCTAAGTTTTCTTCTTCGGCTTTGTGTTAATGTTCATGTTCGTTTCAGTCATATTTTTTGTTTTTTGTTGTTCAAGTACATGGATCTAAAAAAGTATGTATTTTTGTTCAAAAGTTTGTATACGTGAATACCAAAAAATTTATTTATTGTTTTCGTTTCATTTTTGTTTTATTATTTGATTCTGTTGATTGAAAAGTTTGTACACGTCCGTTTAAAAAATTGCACATATATATTAAAATATTTGTGCATGATAACGAGTGAATACATGTTTTTAGGGTGTGAGTAGCGAGGGAGTCCCTGTCTTATGTTCATATACAAGGCAAGATCATACCGCGCTGGATCCTGAGAATTGGACAATGGTCTTCTTTGGTCCTTCTTTTCTTACATTAGATTGAGTATCCCAAGATTTTCAAACAAGACAAAAAGAAAGGGAAGAAAAAACAAGCAACACCAATTTATACATGATCACTCTCATCGTCATTCAACGGAAGAATCATAATTAGAAATGTAAGAATGGCAATTTAATGTTTGGAGACATTGTTTTAGTTACACCTAAATTTCTACCTCCAAACAAGTGGAGCGTTTCAGTGAAACCGTGACATTAATTATATCCAAATCTAAGCTTCATATTTTGTGTGGTGCCGGCAACTTGTGCTACTTTCATAAAACCACCTCACTCTAATTACTCTACTCTAGTCTATAACAATAGCCAATCCTCTATTATCATCAAGCATATTCTTTCTTTAATTCCTAATTTTCCTTAGGCCGGTAATTTGATTTTTTCAGCACCTCCTATTCCAATATATATATATGTTGTCTAGCATCACCCTTCATTCAAATCCGTAGAGGTTCTCAAGAGCCATTATTATTTGAGGACTACTAAAAATTAAAGTCTAGTTAGTTATTTGTCCCAACATGAAGAAACTTTATCAAATATGTAAGATCAAGTTCCTAAAGTTTCTACCAAACCAACCGGTCGCTTCGGTGGCCTTTCAGAACCCAATTTTAAGTCCTTTTCGATCACCCGTTTCAATAATTCCCAAGGAAGCTCAAAGAAATAAGAGAGGTGGAATTATAAGCTCAAGTGCAAAGGAACCTTCTTCTCCCAGGGTCTCTTGCATGGGCCAAGTCCAGCCCAAGAAGAAGAAAAATAAGGCCCAAGAAGGTAAAAGGCCCAAGCTTGTTTTGTGGATTTCTAAGGGATTTGGTGAGGGGCCGAAGCAAAGTGGGAAAGGTTTTGTTTTGGAAGAGAAGGCATGTGCCAGGGTGGTGAATGCCCCATCGTTGGGCACGATGAAGAAATTTGTTAGTGGCAGAGGAACAACGTTGTTTGATTTTGATATTGCAATTGCAGAAAGGTGAATGTTACTTTTGGTTATAAGTATCGTATGTACTAGCTTAAATGATATGTAACATATCTATCTGACATAAAATTAATTAATTTTTAGCACTTTTGGGATTGGATACTCAGGACCTGGTCACACCTGCATAACCATTTGGTGCTGGTATAAATTTGACCCTCATTCACCCTAGCTTTAGAGTTACATTGAAAATTGAAATTAAAATGCCCTGTATGATGGTAGTTTCAAAAAATCAGATGCTATATCCTTTTGTGAAATACAGTAGGTGGATGGGCAAGTATCCGTGAACTCTCCTACCTTTTAATCTAAGATACAAACACTCCAAAATGAACTAATGTTCAGCATATTATCATTTCACTTAATAAATTATAAAATTGTAGTTTCTTATTTATGCTATTAGATAATATTCAACTAACTAATTAATATTTTACTATTTATTAATATTATTAGCATCACATCAACAACCATAATTTAGACATTGTCCATACATGTTAAAATGCGTGGTGGTACTCTATTTAGTATGAATTTCTACCGGAAACTAAGATATAATAAAATTATGGTAAAGTCTACTGTGTGTCTCAAAAAAAATAGTGCTCGCATCAATTGTGGCTGAATTTTGATGCTGCACCAACAATCCTTGTCTTTTGGAGCTCTAGGAGTCAACGATGTAACTTCTTCGGTGTTATCTTGTGTATTTGTGTTCTTGCATAAGAGCTTGTTGCTAAGTTTTTTTTTCTTCCTTTTTTGGGTCAAAATTTTGTTGCCAACTGCTACACTTTCCCAATTCCTCTTTTCAACAAAATTAAATTGGGTTTCACTTTATTGTTGCCTTTAATTTTAAAAACCTTGTCTTTTATGAAAAAAATCTGAATGTGACTTGTCAAAAGTCCTGTTAACCTCGTTGCTCTCCAAAATTGTTGAGCCTTGTTCATCACCGGTTCACATGGTTTCAATAATTCCTAAAGGGACTAGAAGAAAGCCCAAAGTTGGAACAAGGCCCAAAATCACAAAATTATGGGTTTAGCTAAGGCTCTACTTGGGAACCCTCTTTTGGGTTGGTGTAAAGTGAATATTGATTGGTCGGTGTTTAACCACGGCAACTCATCCACTTGTGGTGGAATTATTAGGGACTAGAATAATGGTTTTATATCTACTTTTAATTATAACATTAGATTTCACCCGATCACTTTTGTCGAGTTTTGGAGTGTATTTGTTGGCTTTTTTTGGGTAGCTCCTTTGGATTATTTCCTTAGAGTGAATTTCAAGTGTGTTGCTAATTTTAGTTCAGTCCCTCCAGCTCTTAGCCACCCTTATTATCTCTTAGTGAAAGCTATTATTGTTCTTCTAAATGCAGGTCTCTCTTGTCTTGTTTCTAGGAAAGTGGATTTTTGTGTTGATGTTTCGGCCAAGTATGAACATAGTTTATATTTAGGCTTGCATCTAGGAAGCATAGACGCTTCATTAGACTGTTGTGTCCCGTGTCTGATACATTGCAGATACTGACACACAAAAACACTCATTTGACACGTGTCACATGTCTCTGAAAGTGTCCAAATAAAAAATTTACAATTAGTCATGTCTAAGCGTGTCTGAGCTATATCTTAAGTTATTTTGAGCCATTTCTGAGAAACAAGTAATTTAAATATTAAATAATTTATAATAATATGGATCATTAAAAAATTAGCAAGTATCGACACATAAAAATATATTGAATATTTCATATATTTTGAAAGGGATTTGTAAATATTTTTTTAGCTTAATATGTGTAGTGTTTGATTTTAGGAAGATAAAATAGAACCGAGGAAGTATTATTAAGTTTTTTTTGACTTTAAATTTTTTTAATATTTTTTAATATATGTACAAAATAAAAAGTGGATAGTTGTTTGAGAAGAGAGGGAAGTATTTCAAACGAATCACAAGCACCAATTGATTGCTTCGTGTCAAAACCAATTAATTGCTTCAATAACAACCGTAATTAACATGTAGATATGAGCTGAAAATCTCTTCACCAAACTTAGCCATATGACCATGTTGCAATGACGAATTAACTTGAGCAGCCCAAGAAATAAAAAAGTGATTGAATAGAATTTCCTTTTACCAAGCTAGGGAGCAAAGTTGATGACGGTTAACTTAGTTTTTAATATGTTTGAGATCTTTGTTAATCCTTAATTTTTAATTTTACAAATAACTTCATATCAATAGTTTAATAATTATAATTAGAGTTATTTTATTTTTGACTTTGCAACGAGAGTTAAATGTTAAAATTCATTATTTTTGAGTCTTGGGTGATGTCAATGCAGGGGAAGGGAAATAAATTTCAAAAGTATACAACAGTCAATTACCAGTGAGTGTGGAACTGGATTGACATTAGCGTACATTGTGTAAGGACTAAGAGAAAGACTGAACAGGGAAAAAAACTCAACTGTTTTATTCGTTCTTTAAATTCTTAGTCTGTGAGACCAAGTATGGGAGCCTTCAAAAGCTATGTACGACTAACGGGATTTGGTTTTGTGGATTTTTTTTATTATATTTGAAGTGGAACCTAATAATGTTGCATTTGGTGGTGATCTGTTGAACATTATATCTAATTTTGTTTAATATCATGACAGGCTAATTTAGAGGAAAACGAAAAAGTTAAATTTTGAAATAGCGGGGACGATAAAAAATTAAGGAATTGAAATTTTAGGCATACAAAAAAAAAATTTGGATGAGCGGGAAGTGAAATTTCTATGATAAAAAGAAGAGAGTACAATAATAAAAATTACAAATACTGAATTAGGAGAAGAAAAAAAAGGAAGCAATGGTCACTGAACTCAGTCAAATAGTATAAAGTTCAATCTTAAACAAATAAAAACACCAACAATGTTATAAGACTAATCCAAGTTGAAGTTTGCAGCCACATAGATTTAATAGATCAACCATTAGTCTTGCAAATGGGAGAGTCTCTTAGCACACGATCGCGCGAATCGTCCACTGGATCAACCTCTTTAGATTTACTAGCATTCAACGATTTATATTCTTCATGTATACCTATCACTGTGTTCAATGCTTCATGAACAAAAATTTCAGGTTGCATATACATGTTTCGTTTGACATGTTCTTGCCCCAATCCATCAAGCACAAGTACTAACTCATTCTCAAAGAATCCCATGTCATTGCACTAGAGTCATGAATGATTGCCTTCGCATCCTTCGTCCGTGCATCCCAATAGTCCACACAATATACATTGGGATGGCCCATTGCAGTGCCTCCATCTTTAGCCACAAAATCATTACCACCGTTGACATGTTCATCCATGGGGAAAATACATATTAATGGGTTTCAGGCTGTGATATTCCGCGTATGGGGGGGGGGGAGAATTTACGAGTGTATGGGGGTGGTCATCTGAAATCGGCAAAAGTTGGGCGATTTCAGAACACAAAAGAATTAAAAAAAGAAAAAAGAAAAAGGAGGGATGAAATCGGCTGGCAGTGTGCCGATTTCAGGAGAGACAGGCGTGGGAATCTGCAGCGATGGCAGGGGATGAAATCGGCTGGACATGGCCCGATTTCAGCCCCCTGCCATCGAGTCCCATCAGGCGCAGTAGAGGGAGCACACGGGTGAGCACGTGGGTGAGTGGGGAAGAGAAAGAGAGGAGGAATAGGAGGAAGAGGGGGGTGAGGATTTTTTTTATATATATGTACATTCATGCACTTCACACACATTATCCAACCTCACTTCACTATCTGTTTCCATTTCTTCTTTCTTTCTGTTGCACTTTCATTTTCCTCATCTCCAATTCAATTTCAATTAGGTAAGTTTGAAATTTATAACATATGATTTTATTTTCTCAGTTGATCATCTTTTTGTATTGCGAGATAATTTTTTTTGTAATTATTAAGCTGCTATTCAGATGTTAAGCCTATTTTTTTTAAAATCTAAATTTAATTTTAAGTTAAGTTAAAAAATACATTGATCGTTTACACAAGTTATAATAAAAAATGATTTGTCTGTATTTAGGTGAGGAAAATAATATCACGATGGTGAGAGCCCATAGAGAAGATAATACTGTACTTCTGCACATCTCAGAACAAATACTTCAAAATGAGCAGTTATTTATAGTATTACCATTATTATTAGTAGTAAGAAGAGAAAAAAAAATTATTGTTTATTAGTATTAGTAAAAAAATATAGATATATACATTTGTATATATTATTATTATTATTATTATTATTATTACAATCATTTATTTATATATATATATATATATATATATATATATTATGTATCGGAGATATATTATTATTAGCCTCATTTACTATTATTATTATTATTATTATTATTATTATTATTATTATTTTATATACATACAGTCACGGGTAAGTAACACCCCCCCACAGACACACATTTATTATTTATAATTTTTTTATAATAATATTATTATTATAATATTATTATTATTTTTAGCATTGTTATTATTAATATTACAAATAATAAGAAGAATAAAATATAATTATTATTATTATTATTTATAATTTTTATTATGATAATATTACTATTATGATAATGTGTGTGTGTATATATATTATTTATGCAGGTATGTGTAAAACATATATAAACATTGTCAACATTGTCATAATTATTTTGGAAAAATATTATTATTATTATTTTTAGCATTGTTATTATTAATGTCACAAATAATAAGAAGAATAAAATAATGTCAGAAAAACATTTACTACTATTATTGTTATTAGTAATATTAGTATTTTTAGCATTGTTATTATTAATACCCCCACTAATAAGAAGAATAAAATATAGTTATTAAGAAGATTAAGATATCATTATTATTATTATTATTATTATTATTATTATTATTATTTATTATTATTATTATTATGATCATCTGCATTTGTATGTATGTGTTAGTATGTATCAGTAATATTACTTTTTTTTAGCAATGTTATTATTAATACCCCACTAATAAGAAGAATAAAATATGATTATTAAGAAGAATAAGATATCATTATTATTATTATTATTATGATTATTATTATAATTATCAGAATTATTTCGAAAAAATATTATTGCTTTTTTTAGCTTTGTTATAATTATTAAGAATAAAATATTGGTATGATTATTCTAATGATGTTGTAATTATTAGTGTTATTATTATGATGATGAATGATTTATAATAAGAAATGTATAAATATAATTAGTAAACTTTAAAATAATTATGTAATATACATAATTTAACAATAAGCCTAGTTATAACCATACCTCTATACCCTAACCCTAATCATATCCCTATACCCCCATTATATACTTAGCCCAAAGTCATAAACAAAACCCTAAACACTAAACCCTATACTTTAAGCCATAAACCCTAAGCCCTAAACCATAACCCTAAGCCATAAACCCTAAGCCCTAAACTATAACCCTAAGCCCTATATCCTAAGCCATAAACTCTAAACCCTAAGCCCTAAACCATAAACCCTAAACCCTAAGCCTTATACCCTAAGCCATAAACTCTAAATCCTAAACCCTAAACCCTAAGCCTTAATCCTAAATCCTAAACCCTAACCCTAAACCCTAAACCCTAAATGCTAAACCCTAACCCTAAACCATATGACCTAATACCCTAATACCCTAACCCAAAACACAAAGCACAAACCCCTAAACCGTAAACCCAAATCCTTAGACCCTAAATCCTAAACCCTAACCCCTAAACCCTAATTCCTAGACCATAACCCTAACCCTAAACCGTACATATTACACACTAAACCTGAAACCTTAAAACCTAACACTAAACCCTAAACCCTAAACCTTAAACCCTAATCCATAGACCCTAACCCTAACCCTAAACCCTAAACCCTTATCCCTACATATTACACCCTAAACCCTAACCCTAAATCTTAAACCCTAAACCTAAACCCCAATCCCTAAGCCCTATACCCTAAACCCTAGACCCAGCCATGTTATAACCCCACTATGATGTTAATCGTTATTGTTACAGGTTGCACGCTGGTTGCGGGCAAGACACTCTTTCATGGAGCCACCAAATCCCCTTATACATCCATATCTTCAAAACGCCGGTTTGTTACAAGCGTCCTTGATAGACAACATTGGGGCGAACCAAGGACTGATTTCAGCTCTTGTTGAGCGGTGGAGGCCGGAGACCCGCGCGTTCCATCTTCCACATGGGGAATCCGCGATCACTTTGGAAGATGTTAACATGATTCTGGGGATTGGGTTAGAGGGGGAAGCCGTCACGGCCCCTCAAATTGTTTTCATTAGACCGAGCCTAGTAAATTTATGTCAGGAACTGCTGGGGGTTACACTTGGTCCTGAGGACATAGACAGATCGTTCATTAGCTCGGTCTGGCTGAGCCATAACTTTGGCGCTGATATCCGCGACGACATTGATGTGCATGACATGCATCAAATATTGACTTGGCATGCGCGCAGATACATTTTGCGCCTGTTTGAAAATATTTTATTCTGTGATAAGCACTCCAACTGGGTCCACTCTAAGTACCTGGCCATCCCCAGAGACTTGGGTGGTCTGGGAAGATATAGTTGGGGTTCAGCGATCCTTGCCACGCTACAGAGAGCACTTTGTCGCGCTTCGCACACAAACTGTAGGGGAATAAGTGGTTGTATGGTGCTCCTTCAAGTGTGGGCATTTTATAGATTTCCAACCCTTGCACCAAACCCATCAGAGCCGTACCAGTTCCGTTTTCCTCTTGCGACAAGGTAATTGTTTAATATTAAGTTGACTGTTGCAATGTTTAGCATTACTTTAATAGAACCATTTATGTACATTTTTATTAACTCAGTGTAATTTAATTTTTTGTAGATGGGTTGATCATGTCTACATTCCAAATGTACATAACATCACAGTAAAGGAATGCAGGAAAGCCATAGACGATATGGCCCCTGACCATGTATATATCAACACCCTAGACAATTGTGTTTTCCTAATATATAACCATAACCCTAACTAAAACCCTAATTGATTGTTTTCCCGTGTAGTTTATATGGCAGCCATATCGGCTTCCTCAAATTGCGGCAGTAATACCCGAGGAAGTAAAGAATAAGTGGGGAACGTAGTCAGTGGTCTGTCCACTGATATGCTTTGAGACTGTGGAGTGACATGCAGCTAACCACATGCTACGACAATTTGACTTTGTTTAGACGGTGCCTTCTGGTCCTGGTTGCAACATTCTAAGGCGCGCGCACAATGTCGACCTACGGGGAAATCCACATGTGTTGATGGGTACAAACTGGATGCAGGCTCATCGTCAATGGATCCAGATGTAGGTTAACCGCGTGGCACTCGTCGGTGAGAGAACGATCAATTATAGACCGACTGTGCAGTACTGGCAGTGGTATCTTGTTAATCGTCGTCGATTCTTTAAAGAAGTATTCGACCATCAACAGATACCTGACGTGTGAAAACAATATTACCCATCGCCACCACATGGTCATGTGCCCGTGAACCCACACCACGGATTTACGGATGAGGGCCCGCACAGTGTGTACATTCTGCCGCCCCAATTGGTTGAACAAGATTTCGCTGCTCCGTCTCACGACATGGTTACATTTGATCCGCCTCCCCAGACGACCCCATACAATCCGCCTCCAAACAAGGTTTCTACGCGTGGCTGGAAAAACAGATGGCCCAACAATTGCATGACATTGACGACACCTTTGATCTGTTCAACCCTGGCCCCTTGTCGTCACATGCTCCTCTGACGGCCCCTGATGAAGTTGAAGTTACTCCATACCCAATGGAAGTCACTCCTCCTCCGTTCAGACCTGCAACCCGTTCGCCTCTTCATGGTGAATGGTACAGTAACCAAGACTTATTCAGTAGAAGGTCTTTCCATATGGGATCTTCTTCAAGATGTAATGAGCCACGAGTATGGTCACCAAGAAGATCAGTTGACATTGATCGTTTGCAGGCCCGAAGAGGTGTGTCTGAATCTAAAGGTCCATACGCTGGGGTGAGGGTACCGTTAGATCTGAATGAGCTGCTGGAGAATGCATCCGATGACGACAACGACTACACCGACGTAGAGGCTCATCAACCATTGCCCACTCGTGGTCCGAGGGGAAATCTATTTACGAGGGGAATTCGAGGGATGCAGAAAAGAATGATGAGATTGATGGGGCAGAGAGGCAATCATGAGGGAGGTAGTACAAGCGGCGGAGCAGAGCAACAGGGGTATGATCTCTGTGCACGTGAAAATATTCGGGCTCCAAATAGATATACCCCACAGAGGCACCTAGTCACCACCGAGATTGACCAAATCATTCTTGATAAATGTACATGTGAGATGGGATGAGTAAAAAACCATGTATATTGTGCGTATAATTATTATTGTTATAATTCTTATTAACATGCATCCATAATACATGAACGAAACCATAATCCTAAATCAACAACACAACGCATAGGTAATAAAATATTTTATATGCATACATAATCGTCAAATGCACAAATATCAAAAGGCAATGGCCCAGTTTTATGTCTGGTGGCTTGGCCCCGTACCAGTATGTGGACACTGGGAACTGTTGTGACCTACTCCACGACAAAGTCTACAATGTCGTCGCCGGCGTCCCTCGTTTGAATCCATTTCACTTCAGAAACGAGAAGAGTTCGGCCGACCTCGTTTCGATCGCTTTAAACTTTGGTTGGGCATAACGATCGGATATGTGACTCGCGGGCAGGTTGACTTGTGACCAACAACCTGGAACTCTTGCTCGTACACTTTGCAAAGGTTCTCCACTGTGTACACACTGTCGACATACTGCCGCCAGTCTAGACTCGCTGCGTCGCAGCATGCCATAACGTGGACACATGGAAACCTAAACCGTTGAAAAGCTCCACAATCATAGTAACTCCTCCCAAGATCAACCCTATATTGATTGCCTTTTGATAAATCCGTGCAATGTAATAGTTGTGAGACTCTCGAAAATTCGTGAACCTGCAACACACAAATGTATATAGTTACAACAACAAAAATGACAATGTCAATTATTTAGGCTTGGATTTAATATTGTGCAAAGACGAGAATAACCTGCAACGTCTCTTTTTGGGTCATCATTTTTTGTAGTATTTCACTCAAAAACTCTGAGTATTCATGACCTGCACTTAGCCGGGCATAGGCAGCCGTGTTAAAATATGTTTCTTGGACCAATGCTGTTATTGGAAAATTACGAGCCTCACGAAATTTCGCGTTCATTGACTCAGCTAGATTTGTGGTCATATGAGAACAACGACGTTCACCATTGAATGCACAAATCCACTGCTCTCGAGGGATCTCATCAATCCAAGCAACATATGCCTTAGAATGCTGATGTAGACGTTCATAACTCCGATTGTACAGCTCCACGGTGCTCGAATACCCTGCAAAAGAAGCGCCCATAAGCTCATGCTCAACCCCTAACATGAACATTTACATGGGAAAATGTAACCCCGGTTTAGTACAAAATGTAACAATTTCATGAAAGTGAATTCTGTTATGTTAAATTTTAGCAATAATATTACGTGTAATATTTTGTCATTAACTAAAAAAAAATTATACATAACATATGTAAGTAAAGAATTAAAGATCACACATTTATGACATTGTCATGTGAAAATTTAATATGAGGGTCATGTATATTAAAACAATCTTAAATAATCTTAGTTGATGATTCAGGACCCGGCACCATTGGAATTTAGAATTGAAGGGTCAGATCATGCCAAACTAAGAAACGAAAGAGGACCCACTCAAGAAATCTTCCGAGCTTTGTTTAAATTTTAGTCCATATTGAACCCTTCTTTTAAATTTTTACTAAAAAGAATAATTAATTAGCCGAGAATCGCGATTACGTTTCTTGTACGTTTATGCAGATTGATCAATTGGTTCTATAGATTAATCGGACCCACTTCATCGGGTGGAGCTAGCAAAGGAGAGATTCCCAGTCCTCCAATTAATTATAATAAACTTTAATTAGATGCCCGCAAAACGACAATTTTTTAAAAAAGAAAAAGAAAATTAAATGCACGCGCGCTTGTTTACTACTCCTATAGTACATACTAGACTTCTTTTATGCCGCTTAGATTTATAATTGGAAAGTTATGTCCATATTTCTTTGATTAATGAGTTTATAATTGTTCATTTGTATCCTCTAGGTTTATATAATAGCATCCTCTTTTACTTTCAAATACTTGATATCACTTTTGTGTCTAAAATCTTTATTGATACTCATGACTTTGTCTTTTTGCTTCACATGAAAATTGATACTCATGAATCTTGTCTTTTTGCTCACATGGATCACTTTTTACCCTCAAACTACACATACGGCTGTTAGTGCTGCACTTCACTCAGCACTCTTAAAATAAGATGCTCAATAATTATGATCCACGGTATAATCGCTTAAGAAGCAGTAGCTAAGTACTGATCTGGAACCGCACATTAGACGTTCAATTGCACGATATATTTTATATAACAAAGGGACTCACCAGAAAAGGGCGTTGATTCATATATATATATATATATATATAGACACACACATGTGTGTATATATATATTATATAGATCTTTTGGATCTGGTGGTGTTGTGTAGGGGTGTCAAACGGGTCTGGCCGGCTAGTTAGGGCCCGCGGGCCTAAGCAGGTCGGGCCATAATGGTGTCTATTTTTAGGATCCGACACGTTTATGGTTGGTCCGCAAACTTAAATGGGACAGCCCGTCAGCCCGTTTATTTTTTAAAAAAATTCAAAAATTCAAAAAAAATTATTTAAAAAATTTCACGAGCTCACGGGCTAGCCTGCAGGCCTAGCGGGTCGGGCCTATTTTTGCATGTAAAGCCCGATTATTTAATTGGGTAAACAGGTCGGGCCCACGGACCGGACTCATTTTTACAGCCCTAGTGTTGTGTATTGCAGTAAGTAAATGTTTCTCAACTTTGTAGTCGATGTAAGAATTGAGAGAGAGAGTGTTAACATTAGTTATAATTTAGAATAAGCCGAAGCATATGACATTTGAATTTAAATTTAGAGATAAATATTTTTCATAAATTTTAAATTTTGTGTTTTACCTTTTATAATAATTATTTTTTTGCTACTAATCATTTTTTTGGTAAGGTTTAGTTCATGTTGTCATGTGAAATTGTTAACTGCTGACAGACAGTTAATTTGACCACGTGGTAGGTGGCCACGTGGTAGGTCACATGCCACACATGTAACATGATTAACGCAATCATATTGCTTCTTTTGCTTACTCTTGTGCTGCTTTTAGCGTACATATGCTATCATCTTCTTCTCCGTTACAACTTCGTGAGTTGCCACCCTCGCTGCTACTAGCAAAGCAACCCCACCCATGTGTCCTCACATGCTCCTCTCCGTCCCCCCTCTCACCTTCGCCACATAATCAAGTTAATTGTCACATCAACAGTCAACGATCTAACATGACGATAAGGACCAAAACCTTACAAATTTTTTTCATAAGGGAGGAATAAAACACAAAATTCAAAATTTACGAGGGGTTAAAAACATATTTAATCCTTAAATTTAAATTTAATTCAAATCATAATTAATGTTTCTATTTCTCTACCACCTTACTTTAAATTGGAGGTCGTTATGCAACGTTCAGATTTGGATCATTGTAGCAGCAGAAACGAGTGGAAATCTCATATCATATTAAAGGTGAAAGCGCCAATTGTTATTAGAAAGCCTCTTACCAACAAGATCTTTGGTTACATTTTTTAAATAGTGGATGCTAACATAAAAAAGTGCAATGGAGTATCAGCTAAATCTTTTGAAAAATATTGACGTGGATGGTCAAATAGTGGAGGGTCTTGGATAAGACAACTTGTGAGTTATACTCAAACAAGATGTTGAGAGATGATCAAGACCTTTGCAAGGTAACAAGCAAGCGTTCGAGGGGAGAGATCATTTGGAATGACACTGGAGTTTTTTTTGATTAAGCCATTAACATCAAGGAGCATTAGAATTTCTCCAAACCAAGGACAAATCTATATGTTAAGTGTTGGAGCACATGCCCCCCCATCAAGATTGCTCCCATATTGATCACGATCAGGCAACGCTTTAACCTGAGTGGCTGCGAACCACCGCGGATAACTAATGTTCCGTCCATCAGCAATCAATAGAGATAATCATCCACCATGTGGGATGACGAGGGGTCGGTCCTGTGACGCAATCCGAGCAAGGACTCATACATTATCATTATTATCATTATCATTTCTTAGGTGTGACGTCAACCTTATAACATTCATTTTTATCTTTCTTTTATTGCTTTCTTTTTATTCATTATCATTGACCAATCCATCTTGCTGGACTGGTGAGAGGCGTGTCTGTGAACGTGCCAAGAGAGGGAATTCCTATCATATGACTACACACTGAATGTTAATTAGGCACACCAGACCCTCGTGGCCGAAATCCTACTTCAGATATCATGGTTCCCTAGAGTTCAATTATGCTCTTTTTATAACATTAGGTGATGGCCTCTAGTTATCTACGGTCGTCCTAAGACGTAACGACGGCCGAGTCCTCATGATGCAGTTTATCATAGGTACAACCAATCAATAGTTATTCTCATATACTTTTCTAGGTCTCTGTACTAGTTGGAACATGTGGGAAAGCTAAACTCTTGGGTTCTTTAGTGGTTGTTTGAAGGTTGGGGCTCCGTCGTTCGAATAACATGAAAATTGGGCCCTAGAATTGTCAAAATCACATAATTGCAGCTCAGGCCACTCAGCGGGTCGCTCAGCGTACGTTGGGCGTGCTGCGTCCCTGATTCCTTCCAACGTCAGTTTCGTAAAGCTCTCAGAATTTCCTTCCCACACAGCTCCAATCATTACATTTATTTTTTCTAACATCAAAACTATTCAAAATCATTTTGACAATTTATCCATATATTTTTCACATAAAATTTTCTACGTTATATTTTCACATAGACACACATAAAATATCCACATAGACAGTGGGTCTAGGAGTACCCACTTTCTAAGCATTTTCTGATCAGTTGAAAGTGATGAGGGGAATATCCTCTTCACGATGGTGTGCTCCTCCTATTTTTCCGGAGTCCGGCAGCGTAACCTCGATGTGCATGAGTGGAATCGGCAGAGTAACTTTTCTTAAATTTTCGTTGCATCTGGCTGTGGCCTTGGGGCCTTTTTATAGTGGCCCTAGGTGGCCACTGTTCATCCATTTTCTTTTTCTTTTTCAATTTCTTTTTATTATAAATATATTATTATATTATTATTTTATGAAAATATATAACCTTAGGATAAGCATCAGGACCTCCTAACCAGCTTTGATCACATTTGATTGTGTTTGGTCGTTTTTTGCTCGTGTACGGATATCCTAAAAATATTCCGAACACATATTCGCGATCTAATAATTTTCCTGCTCATAATGGTATGTCAGGTTAAGGTATTTGTGAACATATCTCCATGAGAGATTGAGCGTATATTTGACAGATACCTTTGGGACCTGACGGGATTTCGGATTTGCCCAAAAATTGGCATGAACCTTGCAGCATTCCGCGAGATCATGAAACAGTTATTTCGACTGAAGTTTGGAAGAGATAAGTCTTCTAAATAATTTTTCCAGTCCAAATAATCGTCTCTAATGTACTTTTACTTAGGCAAAATTAGGATTTACGCGACATCTTCGTAAGGGAAAAGTTCAGGATGTTACAATTTTCCCCCACTAATATATAAAGTTTGTCTCCGTATTATAAAAAAAAAAAAAGACAATTGAAAGGAATCGATATATCTTTTTGTTCTTTATTTCACCTATTAAACTATAAAAATATCTTATTGAATAATACTAGTATGTGAGCCGATCGAGTAATACATGAGATTTCTAAATTTTATAGTTGTAAAGTTTATCACTTAAAATTAGAATCTTTGATGTCAACAAAAGTAGTCATAAATGACATAGCTAGAATGTAATCTAAATTTGATGTTACATGATCCATTGCTTCATACGAAAGAAACAATTCCAATACCCCATACACTCTTAAGTACAATACCACATTATGCAAAAACAAAAAAATCTATTAGTAGAATGTGGTAAAATGATATATTACATCTTATATTTACAATTGTATATTTTTAGTTCATTGACCAAATCGCTAACAACATGTATTTTCTATTTTATTAATTTCTAGTGTCTTAACTCATTTGATGCACGGATGAGTTATATAGTCTTAATTTAAATTGAATAATATATATATATATATATATATAAAGAAATTAATATTAAATGTATGCATTTAATTATAGTGTTTAAATGTATGAATAGGCCGGAATAGATATTGGTAGAATTATTCAATTGAAAACTTTCATAAGATAAAATGATTATTATTAGTTGTATAATACATGCAAGTGTAATTATTTGGTTTTCTCATAATAGGTTTTAATGAGGTTTTGACTTTGCAAAAGATCATTGTTGAGTCTTAATGGGCGATGATTTGTTGTACTTGTTTACCCATTCGTGAGTTTAGCCTTGTTTTTATTCATCTAAAAAAAATTATTTTGCATCTCATGTGAAAATTAAGTACCCCTTATGTTCTCTTTTATTTGTTTAAAATCAAACAACACACACGTTAAGGTAAACAAAAAAATATCTTGATAAATTTATAAAATGGTATAAACAAACAAAATTACCCTTACATAAAGAACAAATTTTTATTCATTGTTCTCCTTAGATTTTATTATAATAATAAATGTTCTAATACAAATTAATGTTCCACTACAATTAGATTAAGGGTCAATATGAAAAAAATAATTAATGCTACATAGATATGGTCAATGAACAAATATTAAGAAACCCTAAAAACTAAAAAATGGACAGCTACAAAAGAGTGGAGGGAGTATATGGTTGGCATATCTTGTGCACATTAAGTTATTTGACATCTCCGGTACAATTAATTTGATTGACAACTATCGTGCAAATTAA
>QANU01112644.1:24517-58701 GCA_003254905.1 Nissolia schottii
TATTAAATATAAATTTTAATATATTTATAAATTACAAAAATTAAATGAAAATTTTAATTGATATGATTATAGTCATTTATTAAAACAAATAATACAAAATTATAAACAATTTTATTTTTTAAAAATATTTAATTATTACCGTCGGATATATCCCACGGTAACGAACACGAATAAAATATTATTATATTACCGTCGCCTTGAACCGACGGTAAACCGGTTCAAATGTACTCAAATGTGAACCGGTTTACGTCGGTTTATACCGACGGTAATTACTGTCGGTTTCATTTTCCGACGGTAAAATGATTACCATCGACCACTTTACCGTGTGTCCGCGTCCGACGGTAATGCCGACGGTAGCGTAAAAAACCGACGGTAACACCGACGGTAATGTCGACGGTAATGAGCTATTTTCTTGTAGTGTAGTATACTTCATCCAACATTCTCAAAGCACACGAATTATGTGATCATATGCCCCCTCACTCCATTTTTACCTTTGAAATAGAGATCATTGATTATGTATTCATTTTTAATTTATCCTCCTTTAGAGGAATTGAACACATGACCCCTTAGCTTAATACCAAGAGAACTGTCAATTGAGCTACTAGCTCTTGACCACCATACCTATATCACTTTCCAAAAAGTACTTTTATGTTTACAAAATATAAGTATCAATTACAAAAAATAATTATTTTAGTCCATAACAATAACATAATTTAAATTAACAATTATATGGCTCATAAAAATTAAATAAGGATAATCATTTTAACATGACAAACCATAAATTAAACAAAATACTATAATCTCTATTCATAAATAGAAAAAAACCATAGCATTATAATATTAGAAAACTCATAAATATAATTAAGGCTTAAATATGTTTCGAATTTCAGACAATTTTTTAAATTTTGATTTAAGTTCTTAAATAAAAAATTATCCAAACATATAAAAAAATTTACATAGTTTTATTCTTTGTCATTAATAAAATTATTCTAAATGTTGACATGACTAACAAAGTGCTTAAAACATAACTAAGCCAGTAACTAATATAGATGATGAAACATAATGATATTGGTGAAAATCATCTTATTTTTCCATTATCATCGTTAGGGCTTGAGACATCTAGTTAAGTTGAGTAAGACAACTAGCTACCACTTGAACCAACCAATGTTGGTCCCACATTCATAATATTTAAAATGAAAAATGTTCTTTGAATATATGAAAATGTGTAAATATATTGTCATCTTGTGAGAAAAGTGACACATTTTATATGTCCAAATAATAAAGATAATTTAAAATTGAATAATACGACAAATATTTGAGATAATATTAGAATAACAGAAATGCTTTGTGTACACCAATATTACATACATACACCCGCGTTTTATACCTAATCAATGACAGTTATACGGTCTACAGTAGACCTTCCTCATTAACACCATCACGTGACCCCCCGACGCGATTTTCTCAACCATATGACAAACGAAAACACACTCCGACGTGATTTTCTCAACGATATCACACTCGAACCTATCAAACAATTTATTCTGAGCTACAGAATCCACATACCGAAGCATTCTTGGAATGAATCAGTTTCGCGTTGTTTATGAAGTGTGTTATTATGGAGTTTAAAGCAATTTTGCAGAATATGATATCTGATTTTAGTGCACAAATTTTATATGATTGTGTGCACAAACATTAAATGATTGAGTGCACAAACATTACATACTTGTGTAACAACACTGATTTTACTCAAACATAAATAAGTTCACAATATCAGATAAACCTAGTCACATAAATCCTAAACCCTAAACCATAACAACATATATTTGCGCATCTTTTCAGAAATGTAATGTTAATTGAGTAGTAGAAACTTGCTCATTAACCAAGTCAGGAGGTAGATTCACTTGAGTCTTTCTTTTTGTCCCATGAGATTCATCTCAGCATTATCTGAGGTTACATTAACTTCAGTATGTGCTTCTTCCAGAACCTTCTTGTTGGTGTAAAAATCAAGCGTCATGCCAGAGTAGTATCGCTCTATCACCTGGCGTGAGGGAGGACTTCTTCACGGTTTTGGTACGGACGCGTCCCATTGTGTTTTTCATTCAAACATAAATTAACTCATAATCTTTTACACAATGCTTTGTGTTTCCACTAAACCCATACACCCTTACATACATCACTAAATTATAAAGTTAGACGGAAGGCACATCGACGAACAAAAGCATAAATGGTGAACTCAGTTTTGATGTACTCACCAGTGTTTGTTTTCTTGTGGCAATATTTGATTGCGTTTGCTACATATTTGTGCAGAGAGCACGATGAGATTGCAGAAGAGAGACGAGAGTGAAGAGAGAACGAAGAGAGGGACGAGAGTGAAAAGTGAAAAAGATTTAACGATAATGGTCATCGAAACAGTTCGTGTGTTTGAATCCTTATTTTCGAGGCAAGAAAGTAGGAGGGTGAATGTTACGCGTGTGTATGATACACAAGTGAGCGAGAGTGAGAGTGTGAGTGGAGGTGATAGTTAACATGTGGGGCCCACTGTATATTAATTTAGGTGTGTGTATAGTGTATAAATTTGGAGTGTACATATAGTAGAACTGTTAGAATAATCATGCATGGAGAGGAAAGAATACAATGGTTATTAAAATCGTCAGTTAACTCGTAAAACTCGTACGAGTTTACGTTTCTAGGTAGTAAAATCGAGCTGACTCGCATGTAAACTCGTTTCTAGGTAAACTCGGGTAAACTCATGTAAACTCGCATAAAATCGCGAGTTTACTGCCGAGTTTACGAGTTTACCACAGGTGTGGTTTTTTTAAGGACAAAACAAGGTTGATGTTGTTATGCATGTCTATGAGTTTTTAGATTTAGGTCATTTTAGTGTTTTAGAGTTATCATTTACAATTGCACCGGCAATTGTGCTCCGTCGTGCCATCGTGCTCCGTCATTGCTTGTGCTCCATCGCTAATCCATCGTATTCGTATGTATTTCATCCTTTGCTCAGGGATATTTCCCACCAGGGTGTGTGGCCTCTGCATCGCTATTTGTGCTTTAGTGTTCTGGATTGGAGACATCATCGCCACATACTCGCTTCCTGTGATGTTCAGTAGTCAATACTATGGAACTCGCTGATATCTTCAGTGTTTATGCTATTGTGTGTGTCATCTCCTGGATATTTGTGTTCTTGAAGGTTCCAGAAACAAAGGGCATGCCTCTTGAAGTCATCACTGAATTCTTTGCTGCCAGCTTGAAGCAAACTACTTTTGTCAAGGATGAGTGACATTGTTCTTTATATACATTTGCTATGTTGGTTGCTCAACACACCGTCTCTCTCTTGTGTTGATAGATTTTACTTGTCGTTAAGTTTTATGTAGAGGAGGATATATTCTGGTTCAAACATATGTACTATGTATTATGTATGAATTAAACTTAGAACTCATATATTTCATCTTTATTTGTGCTTTGTTATGGAGGTAAATGTATTTATGAATTTCAAGTTTTATTAAATATATTTTTGTAGCATAATAATTTTTAAATTTTTTTTTAATAATAGGTAAACTCGTACGAGTTTACGATCCGAGTTTACGGAGGCTCCACGAGTTTAGTTAAACTCGCGAGTTTGATAACCATGGAGAATACCTTTCTTCTCCCTTTCCCTTGCGGTAGCAATTCGCGTATATGCTTAGCTACAATTCGCGTCTTCCACAGTATGATGTAGCAAATATATATGGCTAGTTCTGTAGCTTAATTTGTCTAGCTGGTTGTTTCTTGTCTGGTTCCACAGTGTCCAAGGTTCACTGTAGTAAATGTAAGCAACAATAACAGAAACGAAGGAAATGGGAAAACCAGAAACAATGCCATCCTTGAGTGATTGAAGGAATATGATGGTTTTATTTATGGCTTAGAGAATGAGGGGTTGAATCTAAACAACTATTTTCTCCTCAAAAATTAATTTTGTTCTGATCAAAAAAGTAATCTCTCGAAACCATAAGAAATAATCTCCTTAAGCTTAGGGAGATAAGTTTTCTGAAAATACAAAATAACACTTTTTTGACAAAACAGAGCTTCTTACTAACACAAAATAACACTTTTGACAAAACAGAGCTTCTTACAGAGTTTTCAGTGAAAGGGAAGAAGAAGATTTAACACACAAGATTTATACTAATTTGATTCCCAAATGTTAAGAATTTACGTCCAATTCTTCAACCACCTCGAAGTCTTCTTTCACTAATCTTTCAAATACAAACACCAATATAAGCTCAAGAACTCCCTCAAATGATCTTAACCAGGATTTGCTAAACAAAAGGAAACACTTGAACAACAAAGAAAATGAATATGACTTTTCTCAAATAAACACTCTTCACTCTAGTCTTTTATCTCAAACTCTCAAAGAACAAAATAAAAATTTTCTCACAATATAGAAGTGCAAAACATAAATATATATATGTGTGTGTGTGTGTGTGTGTGTGTGTGTGCAGAAAATGAAATCAGATCAGATCAGTTCTTGAAATTGAGAGGAGAAAAAGAGGAATATGATGATAGGTAATTCGTGTGTAGGCCTTCTGTTCTCTTTTTCTGATGTTGAATTGTCATGTCCTCACCCTTTTAACTTTGAATTTGCAGATCGTTTGCAACACCTTCGATTTTCTAGACGTTGCAGGTTTGCGTGCATTGTCATCCTTCCATTGGCCCATGTTATATCCTTTTGTATTATTCTTCTTCTTTTGTGCAAAAGATTGTCCTTTGTGTTGAGCTGTGGTATCCTTTTATTTCTTTTCTTCTTTTTTGAAATTCCGCAGCATGAAACTGCTGACACAAGGCATGTGTGCTGCTTTTCTCAGTTTGAGCATTCTCTCTCTCTTGCACATTGAAGCTTTGACCCACACTACTTTGAGCCATTGTGAATTCTGTGCCTTGTGTCTTCGTTGAAGTCTTTAATTCCCTCTTGGGCTTTACTGATGTTGAACTGTGTGCTTCATGGTGGATTCTTGTCACCCAACATGTACTTATTGAACTGGACTTGGATTGAATATAATTTATGGGCTTAAACTTAAAGTTTTTTTTTTTTTTTTACTAAAACACTTAACACACATGTTAAATTTGCTCACACAATGTTTCATAAACATTTCTAAATTGAATCAAGAGAATATCTCCTTGTCCGAAGAGGGGCAGGGTGCTAAGGGCCCTCCACAGAGCCCCATATTATTAGCATAGCTATCAACAGTTGCAGCATCATATGATCTGAACGCAGGCACTGGCCCCGACAAATTGTTGTTAGCGAAATTGACTGATCTAATCTCGGGGAGCAGCCCGAGTTGTGGTGGGATTTGACCACTGAACATGTTGTTATCAAGATAAAGATTACTCAGGTTTATGCAGTTACCCAAAGACGAAGGAATTTATCCACTGAAGCTGTTATGGGAGAGATCGATGTAGGTAGCAAAAGGGTGTAAGGCTGAGATACCAGATGGGATGGGTCCTGACAACTTGTTGGATGAAAGGTATATGACTTCCAGTGACCTGCAATTCCCAATCCCCCGCGGAAACTGGCCCTTCAGCCCCATTCCAGATGGCTACACCTTCAAAGCTACATATGGAGCTCAAGCCCAGTGGGTCTTGTAAGGAATTCTTGATGGATCTTAAACAGTGGACATCATTTGCATCGCCCTGGCTGCCTGCCTGCCATAATAACACTCGGCAAACAACACAAGAAGGTGGTTTGGATTAGGATGATCATAATATTATCAAAACACATTTCCATATAATATAGCCTCTGCGTATGTAATCAAATTGAAAAAAGGGAGCAAGAAAGAGGAATGAATGCTGAGCTAATTGCGAATGGTGAGATGGAATCATACATTTAATTACAAGTAAGTGAAGCAAACTACAATTGTGAAAGACTTCTTAGTCGCGTTGGACTCTGGTTCACTCTTGACTGACACTTGCACTCCCCCAAATGTACGTTATTGTTTTATATCCTCTTAATTTTTATCATCTTATTTTAGTATTATTCTTATCAAATGAAATTAATAAGAAAACCCTTGTTCAATTAACAGCAGATAAATTTAAAAAAATGATAGAGTGATAATTATATTTGGCAACTTTAAAATTTGTGAAATTCATCATGATAATATTCATAATAAATTAAACACTTTTGTAAATGTAATTATCTTAAAATTATCAATTACTATTGTCATCCAATTTAGTCGAAAGTAGCTTTGTTTTCTAATAATTTGACTCCAAAGTCATTACCTTATTACGACACTCTGACTTTTCTGCTCCATCGTTTTTCATCAAAAGTAATGCAAGCTACAAGTCTAGTGGGAAAAAAGACTGAACAATTTGTCAAATAAGTTTACAAAATTTGTTTTTTTTAATATATCGCTTCATATTTAAGACACATTTATAATAAAATTAGTGAGATTCAACTAAAATTAGTGAATGCATCTTCAATAAAACTTGGTAGACGCATTTATACAAACATTTTCTTTTATTTGAAACATGGATAATAATTTAAAGAATGAGGTGAATTTGACATTATATCAAAAATAATATCTTTTAAAAGCTTAAACTCACGACGGATAGAAATGAAATTAGTCTATATGCATGCTTCAAGAAACATATTCACATGGATTGGATTGGAGATGAAATTAAGAATCTTCACAAAGTCCATCTCTCTCCCATATGTTGCTCATCTCGTTGTATACTTCAACCATGGTTGGCCTATGATTGGGAAGAGGATGAACACAGTCACAGGCAACTCTGAGGAGAGCAGACACCTCATCCTCAAACTCTCTCTCGTTCAGAGACTTATCCATTGCATCATAGAAGCCACAAGGATCCTCTAACATATTAGTCGGATATGTATCGGTGGCAAAAGGGCCCTTACCATTGCTGAAATTACAGTCACTTATTTGGCCAAATTTCTTACCCCTAATCAACTCGAAAAGCAAAACTCCAAAGTCATAGACATCTTTCTGAAAGCTTCCGTTGTTTTTGCATGCTAGATCATCATGATTCACAAATGTGGCCCCTCCAAAATTGGATATTTTGGGCTCAAAATTGCTTCCTAGCAAGATACAATCAGAACTGATGCTGACATGGGCGAAATGCAAGCTTTGGTGGAGGCAAGTTAAACCTCTTGCCACCCCAAGTGCAATCCTAACAACCACAGGAAATCCTAATATGGTGGTATCATCATTCAACCAATCGGAAAGTCTTCCATTTGACATGTATTTATACACTAGAATCATTTCCCTTCTTTCTTCTTCTATGCAAAAGCCCACAAGGGGAACTATGTTTCTGTGATTATCATTACTCGTTAGAATCGTTGCTTCTAACTCAAACCGTCTCATAGACAAGTAATCAGAATCATAGTGTCTTTTAACTGCTACTAACAAACCGTTGAGAAGCGTTGCCTTGTACATTATCCCAGTCATCCCCACCCTAATCATGTTTTCGTCACTGAAGTAGTTGGTTGCTCTACATAGACTTGCCAAGGTCATCCTAAATGTTGACCATCTAACTGCATTGAACTGATTGATGCAATCAATCAAGCCGGCATTCAGTAGTATATTTCAATTCAAATTTTGTATGTATAGAATTTGTTTTGCTGTCAAATGCCCTTAAGTGTCACTTGCTAAAGATATTATAGAGAGAGAGTTTTTATTATAGAGAGAAAAATTGCAACATTTCAATGCATTAAATTAAATACATTCAAAACTTAAAAACATTTCTACTTTTGAATCCTTATCAAGAGCTAGCACTTGCTAATAAAATTCATATAGAATTAGCCAGGAATATTTTTCAAAATGTCCAATAATAGAGGAAGATCACAATTACCTTCATTCCTATCTTTAGCGATTTCACAGGCGGCAGCTTATCTTTCCGTCTGGCTTTCTTTTGTTTCTGTGCATGAATATGGCACAATAGATTATTACTCCCTCCCTTTCATATATTATTTGTTCAAATTTTCTTAAATTAGATTTTTAAAATATTATGTCTAACTCATGCATATTTCAGTGATGGAACCGAAGACTTGTAATAAAAGGAAAAGATTGTAAAACTAATGAATGAGTCTGTATATGGTGTAAGATCCAATTGAATCAGATGCAAAGGGGGAAAGACTACCTCTTTGATACTTGTCTGTTTCAACTCCCGATCATGTGACAATTTGTGCATCTCTCTTGCCTCCTTGGTTGCGCCCTTGTTATTTTTCGACCTCCTCTTGTTCATTAGTTGTGTAGGTACATAATAAGCCATACAAAAAACAATAGAAAAAGTTACGGCAAAAACATACCCAGCAACAACACCTTGCCTAAACGATTCATCGAACAGGTTAGAGAGTTCCATCGACCTGTTAGAGAAAATTGTTAGCCCTCCCTCCAAAGACAGAGAAGATCAAGCGTTGCTAGCATGAGTACAACAACATTACAAACCCACCCCAATTCGGTCTTCCAAGGAAGATGCGGATAACACAGCCTCACCCAATACTCCTCCAACAAACGCTGCTGTTTCGGAAGTTTCTTGGTTACCGACGGTGGAAAACGTCAAAGACTTGGCAGTCTGCCATTGACTTCATTCAAGGCCACAACACCATTCTTTTAATTTACTATTGTCCTTGGCCCATTTATTTTTACACTTTTTATATTAATTAATTCTCTTTCTTCTTTCTTGTATTTTTCTAATCACTTTCTTGGTGGGGCCACGGGTGCACCAACCACGCATCTTCTATTTTCACTCAAATACCAAATGTCACACCATATTCGTAGGGCTTCCAACACTCAACACCAGTATAAAGCTACATATGAAACCTTCGGTTTTGTTGTTCAAGTCCCAGCTCGAAGATAAGTAACCCTTTGGATCTTCCAAGGAATCCTTAATGGATTCTTAAACACAAGATGATATCAGTATCAAGGTTTGTGTGTTTTATGTATTTTTTTGTGTTCATTGTTGTGGTGATTATATGATGGATGCAATTTTGGTGTACCCCTAATATTATTATTGTTCCAAAAAAATCTCCGTCATTTAATTTAGAGACCGACTTTTTACCTCCTTTTATTTGTTGTTTTAAAACAATTTAAAAAGTATTAATTATCCTTTCTTAATTTTATCATCTTAACACTAAAATGGAATTTGAGACGTGAGATGTCATTTTTAAGAATTTGGTGTTGTTAAAATTTGTGTCTGTGATTGACTATAATGACTCAAAGTTTTAACATGATATTTTAAAATTTGGTGCTGTTGAGACTATTATGCATAATCAACACCATATTGGAGTTGAGGCGCTTCGTTCTCTTTCTCGAAAATTTTCGCTGTTCATTGCTCGTCGTCCTCTTCGACCTCGTCGTTCTCTTCGACCCCGACGTTCTCTTCGACCCCGACGGTCTCTTCGACCTCGTCGTTCTCTGTGATTTCATGCGCAAGATCTAAGATTTATTAGAGAGATGAGTGATTGAAGATGTTGCTGCTTGTTATCATATTTTAACTAAAAAAGAAAAAGTTCAAAAAAATCCAAAGCATAATTGACAGGAGGAAGGAAAGGAACAAGATATACATAACTTATGCTGTGACCTGTGACCTGTGATAATGTTTGCACATTCTGCCCATAATGTTTGCACATATGCCCATATAAAGTTTGCACAATTCTGCAGTACATCAAATTCTGCATTTTTATGCATTTGTGACAAACACATAATGCTTATATCACATCATCTAATGTTTATTATGGCAATATGTAAAAAATTGTGTCAAAATATTTATAATATTTATGTATTAATTGTTGAAAGGTTGAAAATGTGCCACAATGCACATCCTCTTACAAAACCTGTGACCTGTGATAATGTTTGCACATACGCCTATTTAATGTTTGCACATATGCCCATATAAAGTTTGCACAATTCTGCAGTACATCAAATTCTGCATTTTTATGCATTTGTGATACACAAATAATGATTATATTACACAATCTAATATTTAATCATATAGTAAATAAAAATTCAATTTGTGTCAACAAATTATAGTGTTTTATGGATTATTTGTTGAAATGTTGAGAATGTGCCAAAATGCACATCATCTCCCTTAACAAAAACATTTCTATGGCCCTGTGAATAATGTTTGCACATATGTTCACTTAATGTTTGCACATACGCCCATATAAAGTTTGCACATTTTATTTTCTGTGTTATAAAACTTCAGAACACTGTAATTTCACAGCAACGTCACCAAATCAAAAACTCTCCATGGAATTCATCAAAAAATGACGAAAAATTGCCACAGATTCTTGTATTATCATTTTCGATCACTAACTAAATGAGATTACGATTGTATACGCTTTGATTGTGGAATTGCACTTGCGACTTTGATTTTCATGGAGGATTGTGCTTTCCATGGAGCTCACGTTTTGGTTCAGAGGAGGACAGAGGATGCCGATGACGACGACGACAACGGCGACGACGACGACGACGATGAGAGGTTGAAGATGATGGGTGAAAACGACGACGAGAACGAGTTCGGGATTGGGCGCGCGCATGTTGTGTATAGTTATACGCTATACGTATAATTATCATTAATTGTGCATAAAAACGTATAAAAGACTGGTGTATATACGGGTGTATGGTTTATGGGTGTACATGGAGTATTTCTGTTAAATAATAGCCTTTAGGACAGTTTGACAATTAAAAAATCATTTTTACTTACTGCTCCCAAACAGAAGGGGCGTATGGAATCCGTGGCCACCTGTCTATGTCTATTTCGATTTCTCTTGTTTGCTAGCTGGTTATGTATGTATGTGGGGGCAAGACTGTGATGATTTTATCGATTTTTGTTTAAAAATGTTACATGTATACCCAATTTTATACACTCATACATATAATATTAATAATGCACAAATTTTATTCTCATGAGTGTACAAACATTACAAACTTATAGATGATATTCTCAATTATACTTAATTAAGTGCACAAACATTACAGACATTAAAATACAAATTTTATATATATAAATATAAGATGTATGTGTAGTATATATTTTTTGGTATACGTATAGGAGGACTCATATTTTTTATGCTTGCATGTTAACTGTTTGCCTAAATTCCCAACTAAGTAAGAAGAAAATGATGGTCTGAGTCAGATCACTCACTCACGCACTCACGTTCCAGGGCCTCTTGAAAGGCTTCATTTTGGCTGCACTAGCCAGCCATCAAAAGCCTGACGCAAATATCACTAGACACAACACAACACCCATGTTACCACGCACATCAAACTGGTCCTTCCTTATTTGTTACTTGTAGCATTTTCAGTCTTTCATGCACCACTCTGGGCAATACAAGGAGCCCATAAGTTTCGTTTTCATTGTAGCTTGCACTACAATAATAATAATAGCGAGAGTACTGGGGTGTTGTCTTAAATGATCTTTATAAGTAAGAGTGCATCGTGCACTTGGACATGAAGTGACGGTGTAGTGTGGTCACACACAATTCTAGTGGCGAATCGCGGTTGTTGCGGTTGAAGGAGGTGATAGCACGGCGACTGCTAGCTCGAGGAGGAAGCCGTGAGCTCATGAACGTCACAACAACCGTGGCAGCTAGGCAAATTAAGCAATTGGAAATCGGAGGACCACAACACCTATCAATTACTTTTTTTTACGTTTTTTTTTTAATTATTATTATTTCTTTTGTACAAATATGGTTCCTGTCCTGCTTTTGCGATGGGAAATCATCAGTGTCCACTCAACCAAAAACAAATATGGTTCCTGTCCTATCCAAGGTCGATCCTTGTTGTATTGCTGGAAAAGGGAAGAAGAAGAAGAAGACCACAATTGAACGTGCTCGTGCTGCCGCTGTGAGGCGTCAAAGAGAAACGAATGAACTTCGGTACATGGAGTGAGAGGCACGACAGAGCTACAGTGGCGACGGCCAAAGTGTCACGTGCTATGAGCCATGAGACACATCTGTCAAAATAAAATCAGTTCCAGATATGAAAAAAAAAAAAAACAAAAATATCAATACCAAATTTGCAAACAATAAACCAGGGAAGTTAAAACAAAACGAAACCAAGCAAATAGAGGATCGAGCAATTGGTAGTCTGTTAATGAAGAAGCAGCTCATCTTCTTTCACAACGACATAGCTCGTGTTCCTCAAGGGTAAGAAAACAATGTATTACAAATAGTGTTTTCTTCTTTAATTAAACAATATTGTTCTTTACTAAATAGTAAATGATGATAAAAGAACTAAAAGTAATTAATTAAAAATGGTTCTATTACGATATTATCGACCCAACAGCTTATAGTCACTGCTAGTTTTGTATAGTTCACCCTACACCACATGGTACATCATGCACCCATTTTATAGGATGCATTTAAGACAACACCACAAGCAATGGTACAAATAAGTTTTACTTTAGTTTTCCCATTTAGAAAAGCTTATATATGCATTCACAATCCTGTCCTTATAACTCCACAATTTCGTCTCCACCACTATCAGAAACAATTTCAGATTGCACAAGCGTGTCAGAATCATCACCTAGTCCATGTTGCCCCTCCCATGTATCCCTCATGTTGTTGTAAACTTGAAGCATTGTTGGCCTTTGATCCGGAAAAGGCCGAACATACTCAAACGATTTTGACCAGAGTAAAGACTTCATTTTCGAACTCATTCCGAATAAGACTTATCAATTGCATCATAAAAATTTGAAGGGTCACTAGATAGGTTAGTGGTGGTAGATAAACACGAGAGTTTCTTAAATGTTTTTCCGGTGAAAAGCTCAAAAGTACGCTGCCAAATTCATAAACATTCTTCTTCCCATCCTTCACATAAAATATCATGAATGGTGGGATTCATAAATTTGATCCCTCCAAAATTGGATAATTTGGGTTCGAAATCCTCATCTAGCAATATAACCTCTGAAGATATATTAAGATGCACAATACGCAAATTGCAGTTATGGTGGAGCTAAGATAAGGCTCTGGCCACCCGAAGTGCAATCTTGGTCCTCTCTGGCCATGTCAATCTGATAACCTCACTTTCCGAAGGATGTAACCATTTGGAAAGTCTTCCATTTTACATGTATTGGTACACTAGAATCCTTTCCTTTCTTTGCACGCAAAACCCAAGCAAGGCAACAACATTTCTCTGTCAGAGCTTACCCAGCATCCTTATTTCTAAGAGGAACATGTATCTGATACATTTGAGAACCAATTAGTCTCTTAACAGCTATGTCTGAACCAGAATTAAGTAGCATTCCCTTGTACATTATTCTCATTTTCCCCACTCCTATGGCATTGTCTATGTTAAAAACACTCACTTGCATCATTGAGTTCGTCCAACGTCATAGTGGATGTCAATCTTTCCATTAATGGAGCTATCTGTGAATTTAGGCCACAATTGTCAATGATATTATAGAGTTTTACCCACGGTTAGTTTGAAAATACAGCTTGAAAATACTGTATAAAATTAAGCAAAAATTAACAAAATCAAGAACGTAATCTTCCTATCCATGATCAATACTCAATGGTCATATCGTAAATCACAATCACTAACCTTGTAACTCATATATATCAACCTCACATTACAATTTCACGTTGGCTAACTGCACCAACCACTCAAGACCCAATTATTCCCATCATGACCTGGAATGTACCGCAATGGCCAGACAAAAGTTCATCATATTATCTTGCCAGAGAAGAATCCGATACAAGTCATACATTTTCAATTGAAAGAAAAGAATTCATATTTTATATACCACAATTAATCAAAGTTATGAACAAAAGTTTTAATAGAATTAATAGAATTGGTTTTCAATTTCTTTGTTCCGTGGCCTGACCTGTTGCCCAGTTAGCAAATTCAAAGCAAGTTCCACAAAATAGAAATAAAGAAGCATAAAAAGTAAAAAAACCTTTGGGCATAAATAAATACAAGAGAGGTTGGGGTTACCGTCTGGAGCAAACATATAGATATAGAGAGGGCAAGTCATCTTTTTCCTAGTGTCGGTTGCGAAGCACATGCGTCTCCGTGACACGTGAAAGCTCGCAAAATATATTAATAATAATGGTAGTCTCAGGGGGTCAAATTTATAAATGTGAGATATCATAAAGAGATCCTTCATAAAGTACCAGAGTTAGAGAAAGAATTGAGTCCACAATAATATTCTTTTATTGAGTATAAAATTTAAGTTAAAGAGAGAGACTCGCCTTAATATTAATATGGGATTTTAAAAAAAATGTAAAAATCGAACTCAAGTTATAATATATAATAATGCATGAGTAAAAAGTTAATTAAGTAAACCAACCTCTTCTTAATTGAGTGGACAATAATATACACCAACAATTAACCAAATAATTTATAATTCATGAAGACCTTATCAAATAGTCAATTGAGAGCGAATACACGTTATAACAAAAATATGAAAAATTTCTTTGATTTCACATTTTTTTTTTTTACCCTTTCAAATGCACATAACTCAACTCCAAAATTGTCACAAGGACAAGGTGCCCAAATTATTATAAAAATTATCTAGGGATCATGTGTCTAACCGCAGGAACTTAACAATGCATATATATTTTCTAGCTAGAGAATTCGTCTACAATAATGCTTCAAAAACTATATTAAGATGGATTGGAGATCAAATTAAGAATTAATGTTGACAAGGCCCATCTCTCTCCCATAAGCTGCTCATCTTGCTGTATACCTCAAGCATCGATGGTCTTTGATTGGGAAGAGGATGAACACAGTCACAAGCAACTCTAAGTAGAGCAGACACCTCATCTTCAAACTCTCTCTCGCAAAGAGACTTATCCATGGCATCATAGAAGCCATAAGGCTCCTCCAACATATTAGTAGGATATGTGTAAGTGGCAAAAGGGCCTCTACTACCATCGCTGACACAATCGCTAATTATCTGGCCAAATTTCTTACCCCTAATCAACTCAAAAAGCAAAACTCCAAAGTCATATACATCCTTCTCAAAAAAGCCTTTGCTTTTGCATGCTAGATCATCGTGATTCACAAAAATGGCCCCTCCAAAATTGGATATTTTGGGCTCAAAATTGCTTCCTAGCAAGATACGGTCAGAACTGATGGTGACATGAGCGAAATGCAAGCTTTGGTGGAGGCAACATAAACCTCTTGCTACACCAAGTGCAATCCTAACAACCACAGGCCACCCTAATCTCGTGGTGTCATCATTCAACCAATCGGAAAGTGTTCCGTTTGGCATGTATTCGTAAACCAGAATCCTTTCTTTTCTACTTTCTTCCTCTATGCAGAAACCGACCAGGGGAACTATGTTTCTGTGGTTGTATCTCCCTAGCATCGTTGCTTCTAACTCGAACCGTCTGCTAAACAAGCCACCAGAATCATATAGTCTTTTAACTGCTAGGAGCAACCCGTTGAGAAGCGTTGCCTTGTACATTATCCCACTCTTTCCCACCCTAATGGCGTTGTCCTCGCTGAAGTAGCTGGTTGCATTGCATAGTTTTGTGAAGCTCATTCTAAATGTAGACCATCCAACTGCATTGATCTATTTCATGCAATTCATTCCAGGAAATCAATAAAGTCATAAGCAGTTTACCATTATATTTATGTGAAGTCTCGTGATAGATCAATAAAAAAATAAACAAGGAATAAGAAATAAACAAGGAATATACTCAGGAAAAATATAATGAGAAGTGTCTATAAATAAGCTAAGAAATAGAATCAGAATATAAATATAAAATCAATACAAATCGAAAGTAATCAAACTAAATAAACATTAAATCAATTTAAAATAAATCAGAGATATGATATTATTCCACAATATGTAGCCATCAAAATTTTGAATGTATTGAGGAAGGAAAGAATATTATTGAAAGGTGGTTTCTCATATATCCTCTAGGTAAATACCCCATGTTACTTTATTTATCAATTTTTAATAATTTTTACAACTAAATTCATCAAATTTTGTTATTATTTTATGTTTTATATTATCGTAATAAACTTTTCATTTGTTGAATCATTAAAAGAGCCAATTCATAAGATTTTTAGAGATTTGCAGACTATTTGAGCTTACGATGCACCTCTCTACTGTTAATGATTGTAAATGTTTGATTTGATTTGATCTTTAAATATTTAATTGATTGTAATTTATTTTTGGCCGTTAAGTTTTGACCGTTGGGTTTTCAGCCTATAAATAGGCTCACCCTCCATTGTAAATTCACAACTCAGTATATACAAATATATTCTTCTCCATACACACTTATTCTCTGCTCACGTTATTTTCCTCTCACATGATATCAGTTAGTCAGGCGATCCTTCTCCGTTGTTGCCTCCATTTCTCCGTCCTCCCGTGCTCCGTTTTTGTCACCGTCGGCATCGTTGTCTTCTCCGTCATTTGCAGCCACCTCCACTAAAATTTGGTGTCGCTCCACTCCATCATGCGCTGCCACATGTCGACCAAAGATCAGACGCGTAATCCACGCGTGCCTCGATTTTCGCTCCCTGGCGTGCTGTCCCTAGGGTCCGTTACTGTCACCTGCCTGTCACGCTACGCACTCACCATCATGGGCTTAGTCTCTCTTGGGCTTCGTTTTTTTCCTTTTTTCTGGTCCAGCCTTTGACCACCCATACAAAAAAAACTGTGAAGCTGAAGCTCAAACCGTGATCAGCCCTTCCACACCGAGGCCCAAACCAAGCCCAGACAGTTGAGCCCACCGTGCAGCTACTGTGTTGACCGCTTTGACTGTTCGCTGGCATGGCGATTCCTTTGCTGACGTGTGCTGACACATTGTTCTTGCATGCTGATGTGGCAGGTTGATGTGGCGTGCTAACGTGGCAATCAAGTCAACCTTTCCTATGCTATTTTGGTGAGATAATTCCATTTTTTTCAGTCCTTTTTTGTCAATTCAACCCTGAAAATATTGTTCTTTTTGCCATTGTGCTTAATCATGGATAAATAGATATTGCTCATCCTATTCCTGTCATCCTAAACGGTTCCAACTACACCCATTGGGTTGAGGCAATGCGTGATTTTTTGAAGGGCTGTAAACTATGGTGATATGTAATATGTGATATTGTGTGTCCTGTCAAACCTAAAGATGATTTTGACGAAACTTTTGCTTACACATTGGAAGAATAGGATAGTAAGAATCACCAGATAATCACTTGGTTTCGCAATACCTCAACACTTAGCATTCATCTTCAGTTTGACTGCTATGACACAACCAAGGAGGTATGGGATCACTTGCAGAATCATTATATTATTTCCGATTTATCTCATGAATATCAACTTCTGAAGGAACTCCACATTCTCAAACAAGCACTCGGACAAGTTGTTTATGAATTTTTGGCTCAAATGGAAGCTATATGGGATCAGTTGGCATCCTGCGAACCTACCATGAAGCACAAAAGTGACGCCAAGCGATATGACGGGTATCGTAATCGCACTAGGCTCATCCAATTCTTGATGGCCCTCACTGATGACTATGGACATGTTCGGGCATCTCTGCTCCATTAAGATCCCTTGCCCACTTTTGAGGATGCTCTCCCTCGTCTCAAGTCTAAAGAAGCCTGTTTAGGGCTACTTAAACCAACCACAGATATGGTTTTTGCATCTATTAACGGCATAAGTAAATCCTATCGACATTGTCATTGACCGGGACATCTTCTTCCCGACTGCCCCACCATAGAATGTCATACCTATAAGAAGAAATGTCATATAACATCCAACTGCAATGCTCTAGTTTGTCGCTACTGTAAAAAGTTAGGACACATTATTGAGGATTGCCCCACTCGCCCACCAAGACCTACTAATGTTAAGTCTCAACAACGCTCCAATTCTTCTAAAACCGTGCTTGCCACTGTCACTGCCACTAATAACACTGTGGCCTTTCCTTTCGTCACGGCTACAGTCTCCTCAGGTGATATCGAGTCCCTACTGAAACAACTCCTTTCACTTTCTGATAATACTCCCGCTGCCTTGTCTACCACATCAGGTAATACAAAATGGTATTTTGATTCTGCATGTTGTAACCACATGACATCTGCATCTCATGATTTTTCTTCCATGACTACCACTAGCATTGCACCAGCTATACACACTGCAGATAGGTCTCTTATGAATACAAGTCATAAGGGTTCCATCTCCTCACCCACTCTCACATTACCTGACACATATCTCATTCCTAAGCTAAACTTTCATCTTATCTCTGTTGGTCAATTATGTGATCTTGGATATGAAATTACTTTTTCTTCTTCTGGTTGTCATGTGTAGGACCCCCCGGACAAGGCAAGTTATCGGGACTGGATGTAAGATTGGAAGGCTATTTGAGCTCACTAATCTTCACGTTCCTTCCAATATCTGTGTTGCTTCCACCCCTTCTTCCCTCTAACTCTAGCGTCATCGTTTTGCTCACAGCTCTCTAGGGAAAATGCGTCACCTCCTTTCTAAAGGAATTTTAGGGCACATTAGTAATGAATCTTTTAATTGCATTTCTTGTCAAACTGCTATACAACTGGTTTTGTCTTTTAATAAAAGCACATCTATTTCTAACTCTCCTTTTGATTTAGTGCACTCTGATATTTGGGGACCAGCTGTTACTCTTATAATGGGCGGAGCTCGATATTTTGTTATTTTTATTGATGATCATTCCTGTTATAATTGGATATATCTAATGAAAAATCGTTACGAACTGCCTGAAATTTATATTAATTTTGCCAAGATGATTAAAACTCAGTTTTCAAAAGTGATTAAAGTTTTTCGACGTGATAATGCCATGGAATATTGTGACTCAAAGCTTTTGACCTTTCTTAGTGGACAAGGAACTCTATTTGGATTTTCTTGTCCTGGTACCTCTCCTTTTCTTCTCCAAACACACTTTTTCTCTGCTCAAGTTATTTTTCTCTCACATCTACAAATATTATATTAAAAAATATTTATTTATCACATTAGATCATATAATCTATTAATATGTTATATTAGATCATAATAATAAAATTCGATGAATTTAATTATAAAAATTATAAAAAATAAATAAATAAAGTGACATGAGTATTTACGCTTGAGAACCACCACGTTGAAAATGTCTAATAACAATAAATCGAGGAAGATCATGGTTACCTCTATTGCTTTCTCTAGCAACTTCACGGGCAGCACTTTATCTTTCTGTCTGGCTTTCTTTTGTTTCTGTGCATGTATACACCACAACAGATTATTAATAAATAATGAGAGTGAAAATATTTACAATTTGAGTTTAACGAAATCCCATATTTAAATTTACAAGATAAACATTTACAATTTATCTTTTGCTGAACATTAAAAATGAACATCGGCAAGGCTATCGGTTTTCAACACAAGTTTCCATATTATTAACACTATTTTGCTAAACAAATGAGTGGAAAGATTCCCCAAATCGACGTGTGCTGAAAGTGTTTAAAAGAATAAAATTGAATGAGAATATGCAGAAAGAGATCAGATACAAAGGGAAAGACTACCTCTCTGATACTTTTCCCTTTCAACTCCTGATCAAGTGACAATTTGTGCATCTCTCTCGCTTCATTAAGTGCACGCTTCTTATTTTTCCTCCTCTTGTTCATAAGTTGTGTAGGTACATAATAAGCCATACAGAAAACAACGGAAAAAGTTGCGGCAAAAACATAACCAGCAACAAGTCCATGCCTAAATGATTCATCCAACAGGTTAGAGAATTCCATCAACCTGGTTACATACAGAATTCCGAAGGCCCTCCCTCCCTTCCTCACTCCACGCAGAGTCCCCTGTTAGAAAAAATAGAGATGGAGAAGATCAAGCGTTGCCAGCAAGTTGTTGTAACTGAAGCCCCACGAGTCCAACAACGCTACATATAACCCCCACCCCCACCCACAATCTGGTCTTCCAAGGAAGTTGTGCATAACAACACAGTTTCACAAAGTACCTTTTTGCTTCAGTGGCCACAAAACAAACGCTAGATAGATGTTTGCTTACACGGAGGGAAGGAGAATTATTATTGTAAACTTTAGGTATGTATGGAAATATTTTTTTATTTGTTGTATATACAAACTCTGTTCGCCCGCGTTGAAAGTTTCTTGGTTACTAGCGACCGTGTGTGTACCTACAACATGAGAAGACTTCACAGTCTGCCATTGACCCTCAATGTCTCCATTTTCATTGAACACGTGTTTGGCTTAAACTTTGTCGAAATTTTTTGCACCAAACATTTTCCAACATCAGTGAAAATTAGAAAACACGGCAATTTTTTTGTGTGTGTGTGTTGGGGGGGGGGGTTGAGAATGTGATGGTATCTACTCTCTTTTTGTGCTTGCAGGTTAACCGGTTGCCTAAATTTCCAAATAACCAAGAGGAATATGACAACGCGACTCAGAACACCTCCCTAAGGACCCATTCCAGGACCTCTTAAAAGGTTTTTTTTACTCTCTTTTTTAATTAGATAAAAGGAGTATTTGCTTCATTTTGTCTCTTCTTTGCTCCAAGCCATCAAAAGCCTAACACATATATCACTCACAATAGGCAAATTTTAGAGCACAAAACAAGCCACTCTTGCAATACAAGAAGTCCATAAGTTCCATGTTCATTTATTGAGAACTTGTGAAAGGATCTTGTAGCTTGCCATTCATTCTCCTACTAACTCTTCCTTTTATGAGACATCTTGATTTAAACCGTTTTGTGTAAACAAGTTTAAAACATCAAATGAAGCGATAATGAGTGAGATTTTGGGTTCGTAAGCTTGCATTTGAAGTTTGTGAGTAATGGTGAGTAGAATAGAGAACTATGAGGGATGGATTATGGGAGAGTGAACAATCTCCGTCCTCCAATCTAAGCCCCCTTGTGCTATTATATCTAGTATTCAATGTAATATTTTGATTATTAATTATTATGGTACATTGATCAATGATATTATTTATATCGTGCTCTAATGCTAAAATTGAGACAGGTATTGTTTTGAAGGTTCAGTTAATTACTTGATAACTAAATATGATATATATTAAGGTGTTTATATAACTATATATGTAGATAATAAAACAAGAAAATATAGTTAGTAACATATGCTAATTTTATAAGCTTATTACTTGGTCGTTTGATTTAAAAATTAATGGAAATATTATTGTTAATTTTACTGTATGGTGTATATATATTTACACTTCTTTTTATTTCATGGTGATATTTACATTAAATGATTTACCATTTCATACAGGTATGTGTTTGATAACTGTGATATATATAATGCGATGATGTTGTTAAATACAACAATAATGTTTTTACATAAGTAATATTTTGTAAATTATACGATACTTAATCACAAATATTTGTATTTTATTTTAGTTAAATGCAAAAATGATTATGCAAATTATTCATATTAATTCAAGCAGGTTGGTGTAAAGGATTAGCTTAAATGGTTAGTAGATAGCTTAAATTGTAATAGTGATAACTAAACGAATAGAAATTAATATGTTGCGCATACATATTGTTTGCGTATTTGCTGTGCTACACAACTATTATCGTGCTATGGCTGATTAGCAGTGTACATTATGTTCTTTTGGCTCTTAAACTATAGTAGTTATACTGTTTAAGTCTCTATTATATGACTGTAAAATAACTGTGTGTTTAGGCTATAAATTGTTGTGGTATATGTTTGTAAATATATTAATCAGTTACTTGGTGGCAGTGTGTATGTACATATTATGTGTTAGGTGCTAAAGTCTGTCTTGCCATACATTATGAGGACTCGATCGTTATACGGCTTAGGACGATTGTAGATAACTAGGAGTAATCACCTAAAGTTAAAGAGCATAATTGAATCTTAGGGAACAATGAGGTCTTAAGACGGGTTCCGACCATCGAGGGTTCGGAATACCTTGAAGGCAGAACTTAGTTAAATAAGTAGGAAAGCCCTATTGGCAAGTCTATGGATACGCCAAAGAAGAACAGAATAGATAGTTAGACTTTTGTCTGCCTCCGGTCTCGCTGTCAGGGCAGACTCCTTGCCACCAGGCAAAGGGGTGGAGTCATGTTGGCTCGAGAAACAGACAGAAAAGGTTAAGTTGTACACCACCAGGAGAAGAGTCCCAAGGTGTACGAGGAGGTGTGGTTAAGTCCGCTTCCGGTTACGTCGTCAGGGCGGCCCCTCGCCACCCAGAGGGGTGGAGTCTTGTTTGCCTCAAGGAACAGACATAAAAGATTAGGTCGTACACCGCCATGGGGACGACGGTCCCGAGGTGTGCGAGGAGGTGTGGACAGACAGACAGAATCCCTAGGAGAGCCTGGCAAAACTTATGACAGACAGAGAATCCCCAGGAGAGCCTGGCAGACCTTATGAGAGATAGAAGGAAATCCCCAGGAGAGCCTGGCAGAACATATGAGAGATAGACTGAAATCCCCAGGAGAGCCTGGTAGAACGTGTGAGAGAAATCAGCATGCATGAGTTATATGATGGATGGTTGTGTATGTGAATATATATGTGTATGTATATTTGGGCTGGGACATATCGAGTGACGTAGTATCACGAGATTGCCCCACAGAGTATAGGAACGTAGGTACGTGATCAGAGGACACGATACCCCGACGACTAGGGATAGAAAGCACGAGAACCTATGAGTAGGTAAAACAAGATTAGATTCCCTCGATCACCTAGTAAGGTAGGAGAGCTACTCAGGACTAGAACAGATAATAATCACTAGGACTATAGTATAATTGTGACACCTAGAGATCCCTGAGCAGCGGAATCATAAATTGGAGCGTAAATAATTAGTTGCGTCCCCAAGGATTCCCACTGAGAATGCAATGTTCTCACCCCTGCCCGTTTATGATTCCAGGTACATACCCATAGATCATTGATGATAGCGACACATGGTAAAGTGGTGGACGGTCTACAGCAGAACGACTTCGGAGGGACAACAGGACTTTTACTTACGTAGTAGAGAAATACCTGTTCTGTATATGGTCTAGATAGGCCATTGACTCTTATGTGAATTTTGTGTAGTATGTATTAGTAAGCAAATGTATGACTATGTGTTGGACCTTTGTACTGGTATTTGTGTATATATAATAGGTGTTGTATTAATTATCATTTAAACCCTTCGAGCTTCTATCATTTGTATGCATATGTTCTTTTCACCACGCATGACACATAGTTTATAAATTAGCAATGAAAAGGAAAAGTTTTCAAAACGGTCCATATTTTCAAGTAAGAACTATTATCAAGTGTAAAACTAGGGGCTAAAAGTAACCCCAACCAAAGCAGATAACAACCTAGTGAGCATTGTTTGCGACATACGCGTAAACACTTAGCTAGGGTTTTTCAAGTTATGCTTCCTAGGCTTGCAAGTTGACCAAAAGGCCTTGGAATGAATCCCATGATATCTTGGGATGTGGGGACAGAATTCAAAGCCTCCAATCCATGACCTCTCATAGTTCCCCTCTTGTCTCCATGTGAGCCCACCGAGGGCGTATCGGAGGCACCATCCTATACCTATTCCTTGGTGATCACATTAGAGACAAGTGATTACTTATGCTTACTCCTCTTTAATGGCGTTCTTAATAATATATTACAAAAGGGTCTACATCACATCTGAATGCAGTAAGTTGCAACCTTGATGAGACAATAAATTGTTCATTGAATCCTTTTCCTAAAAGAGTAATCAATAAAATCAGAAAAATCCATTTATTTGAAAGCATTTTCATCGTAGAATCGTAGTATATGAGTTCTTGCACTACAGTAATAATAACGAGTATGGTATAGTTAAGTTTTACTTTATTTTTCCCATCTAGCAAAGCTTATATATGCATTCATAATCTTGTCCTTATAACTCCACAATTTCGTCTCCACCTCTATCAGAAACAATTTCTGATTGCATAAGCGTGTTAGAATCATCACCCAGTCCATGTTGCCCCTCCCATGTATCCCTCATGTTGTTGTAAACTTGAAGCATTGTTGGCCTCTGATCCGGGAAAGGTTGAACACACTCACAAGCAATTTTGACCAGAGTAAAGACTTCATTTTCGAACTCGTTCCCAATAAGAGACTTGTCAATTTCATCATAAAAATTTGAAGGGTCACTAGATAGGTATAAACACGAGAGTTCCTTAAATGTTTTCCCTGTCAAAAGCTCAAAAAGTACACTGCCAAAGTCATAAACATCCTTCTTCCCATCCTTCGCATAAAATGCCATGCCTAGATCATCATGACTGTTGGGATTCATAAATTTGACCCCTCCAAAATTGGATACTTTGGGTTCGAAATTCTCATCTAGCAAGATACACTGTGACGATATATTAAGATGCACAATATGCAAATTGCAGTTATGGTGGAGCCAAGATAAGGCTCTGGCCACCCCAAGTGCAATCTTGGTCCTCTTTGGCCATGTCAATCTCATAACCTCACTTTCCAAAGGATGTAACCACTTGGAAAGTCTTCCATTTGACATGTATTCATACGCTAGAATCCTTTCGTTTCTTTCCAAGCTGAAACCAAGCAAGGGAACTACATTTCTGTGTCGGAGCTTACCCAAAATGCTTATTTCTAAGAAAACTTGTATCTCATACATTTGAGAATCGAATAGTCTCTTAATAGCTATGTCCGAACCAGAATTAGGTAGCATTCCCTTGTACATTATTCCCATTTTCCCCATTCCTATGGCGTTGTCTATGGAAAAACACTCAGTTGCATCATTGAGTTCTTCAAACATCATTGTGGATGTCAATCTTTGCAATAGTAGAGCTATCTGTGAATTAAGGCGACAATTGTCAAAGACATATATATAATCTTATCATTATCAAGTAAACCTTTAAATATGTTTTTAGAGTTGATAACATCAGTTAAGTTTGTCCCCAAATTTTGAAGGAAAAAAATAGCAAATTTGATGTACGAATATTAGCTTTGGCAATCGGTTTACTATTGTCCAAGGTGGATTCTTTGGTGTCTCTAGGGCACCATGTCCGCTTATCCTAAAATAAAATGTAATTTATCATTATATCGAACTTAAAAGTTGTTAAATACTCATAAGGTTGTTCACAATGAAACTTTAATTTATGTTTGATTACATAGTTTTTAATCTTTATTTTTAATTCCCAAATTTGAACTAAATAAGTTGAAAGAATTTTAAATAATCATGTAATCTACCGTTTGTTTGAAACACTTAGATAACATTGAATTGAATTATTGGGTTTGGAATGAATTTAAAATAAAAAGTTGAATTCAATTATTTTGACTATTTTACCCATAGCCCTTTTTCCCTTGTTCTCTCCACCCAACCACTCTCTTCTCCTAAGGAGAAATCAAAATGAGGTAGGATAGTGCATGTGAGAGTGCATTTGATTTAAATTAAATCATGTGATGGAGAAATGTAGTTGAAATAAAAACAGTCTTTGGAGGACTATCATCATTGTTCATCAAACGTCACTTCTCCAAAATCCACAGCCCTAGCCTAAACAAGACCACCATCAACCTTACCTTAAACGAAGCATTTACGATGAAGTTGATCTGCTTGTTGGAGTAGAGGAGCTGGAGGGAGCTGTTGTAGTGGGATGAAGGCGTACAGGGAGAACGTGAAGTCGGATTAGAGGGAAGGAATACCGCAAGTAGAAAGATAAGAAATGGGGGGGGGGGTTATTTTTTGTTTTTTTTCACATTTATTATAAATGTAAATTAAGATTTTATTATCAATATTTTTATAATTATTTAACAATTTTTAAAATTAATACAAATAGGAAGGACAAATAAACTACACAAACGCGAGAAAGAACTTGATTTGTTGTAGGCAAACACACAAGCTCATCCTAGATTTGTGTACCCAAAAAAGAAAGAAAAGGACAAAATATATGGTAATGTGAATTCAGGGTATGCAGGTAGGTAATAATGTTGAGAGAGAGAGAGAGAGAGAGAGTACCGTTTGGCTTCCTTTATCTTGCAAGTGGAGAGGTAGAATAAGTTGGTGTATCTGACGAGGAGCTACTCCAATCCGCGTGATGTATTTGCCCAGTTCTGCAGCTATGTTTAGGTGGTTATGTTTGGTCCTCCTCCTTCTCCGCTTGAATTGAGTCCAAGGGGCAGAGACGTCACAGCAGGTCATGTAAGCAGCAATAACAGAAACGAAAGAAAAAGCAAAACCAGCAATAAGGCCATCCTTGAATGATTCCCGGAAAGGCCCCGAGGAGCAGGGTGCCAAAGGCCCTCCGCAAAGCCCCATATTATCAGCATAGCCGACGGATACAGCATCATATCTGAACGCAGGCACTTCCCCTGACAACTTATTGTTTGCAAAAGTGGCTGTTTTAATCCTGGTGAGTCGCGCAAGTTCCGGTGGGATCTGACCACTGAACATGTTGCGATCAAGTTTAAGAGAATTGAGGTAGGTGCAGTTACCCAAAGATGCTGGAATTTCTCCGCTTAATTTGTTACTGGAGAGATCGACGCTGGTAGCAAATGGAACTAGTGTTGATATATCAGATGGGATGGGTCCTGACAACTCGTTCATTGAAAGGTCTAAGCCTACCAATGACGTGCAATTCTCAAGGCCACGCGGGAACTGGCCCTTCAGCCCCATGTTTGATAGTTTGAGATTTATCACTTTGTTTTCGTCGGGATGCCAACATTCAACACCATTGAATCTACATATGAAACCTTCGGTGTTGTTGCTGAAGTTCCAGCTCCAAGATAAGTAGTCGTTTGGGTCTTCCAAGGAATCCTTAATGGATTTCAAACAGTAGATATCAGTTGCAAGACCATGGCCTCCCATGAAGACACTGAGCAAGGAACACAAGAAGGTTTGGATGATAATACCCACCCTTCTTGTTGCGAAAGCCATTTTCATGCTGTTGGTTTTGTAGGTTGCGTAATGGAGAAGATCTAAAGGCCATCATTTTCCATGGAAGAGGAGAGGAATGTTTTGATCAGCTAGCTAATTGCAAATGATGAAATGGAGAACATCTATTTTAAAGAGTTCCATATTTCCTGCTTCCAGGTAACTACGTTCAGGTACAACCATTGGAAGACTTCATAGTTAATCGCTATGGTTGACTCTTGACTGAGTCTAGCCAAAACTAGTAGTTTAAACTTCAAATCCAATTTAATCCCCAACAAAATTGTTATTTAAACATTAATTTTGATATAGATATTAAATCTCTTCTTTTATATATATCATATATCATGTCTACACTTTTATTAAATATGAGTTTTATAATGTCTGTAAACAGAAATTTAGTGTCTATATTAAAATTGTGAGCAAATAATACTACTCAATCCAAAAAGACCACCTTATTAAATCTGAGGAATTCTTTTGTGGGCATAAACCCAACACGTAGCTTTAGGCACAGCAAGGTAAAATGGACAACGCAAAAGATTGGGCCACCAAAAATGACTTGTTGGCTTATTGGCTCCTTAGCCAAGCCACTTTCATAAAAATTGTTTTCTTGCAAAAAAATAAATAAAATTATATCTATTATGGTATAAATGAATTTATGCTCCTCCTTCATTGTTTTTTTTCCATTACTTTTTCTTTCTCCGGAACTAATCAATAGTGTATATACAACGGGGAATACGAATTCATTTACACAATGGTCGCGTGTTGCTTCCTCTTCTTCCTTTCTTGTGATATTCTTCTTCTTCTTCTTCTTCTTCTTCTTAATACTCAAGCCCTCTTCCATGGATTCCATAAGTATTACCCACTGATTTGTTCTACGTAGCCTTCTCAACGCAAATGCCCACCACCACATCCACTGATACGCACTTGACGACTGCGTTTCACACACATGTTGGGAATGGATGGGGGAATGAATCTTCTCGAATTTTTTTGTCATACGGCATTTAGTGTGCTCTTTTATTGTTATTTTCTTTTATTGTTTGTGTTATATACTAGACTTATTTCATTAATTAACGACCAGAGATCACATAAAAAATTCAATTACAAGGATGATTTCGGTTCCATGTGTTCAATCAGATCCGGTTTTCCACCCTCAAAACTTCAAACTCGTATAAAGTAGTTCATCATAACTATGTTATGATTATTCCATCATATCCTTGGTTTACCCAATAACTACTTGCGATGCAAAAGCTTTAAACAGCAATCATGCATTGTATGTCTCATCATATATTTCTATTATTTTACCTCGGGCAAAAGTGAATTTGCATGTTCTGGAATCTGGATTAGTATTTTCTTTCTTCATCCAACTCGTGGTCAAGCTCTGCCAATCAGGTGATTAAGATACACACTCAACAACAAAATTAGTTATTTAGTCGAAGTAGTGATATTTAGTACCGATTAATTGAAAGTTTCTCAAATTACATTTTTAAGCAAAAATGTAAAATTTTTCTAAACCCCAAAAGATTTTTTTATATAACTATTTTGTTACTGAATAGTTCTAGCAAATACTTAAGACTCGATATACATGAAGAGATAATTCGACCAACACGTTCAACCCAATCGCATGCTTGCCCAACTTAAAACTTGTGACATTACAGATGTAAATCCAACATAAATTCTCATGAAGCTTGTAAACATTATGAAATCCGACGTAAGTGCATATGAATATTATGACTATCCTAAGGGCTAAGAGTCACATTTATGCCATAAAAAAGTGGCTATTGTTACTCCATAAGGTACATCACACACTGATTATCGCCTATGTATTAAATATATAGTAACTTAGCTGTTAAAATGGTTTTTGCAGGTACTACCATTACCAGGTCAGTCAATGACCACCATGTGCCACCATCTCAGACAGTTCTCATGCCTCGCACGAGATAAGAGTTACGAGTTATCTCAGTCCCAATCGAATTTCCCGTAACATGTTTCTTTTTCATTTCTCAAATTTTAACAATGTATTGATGCGAATTTTGCAACACTAACAAGTGCACTAATTCGTATAAATAATAAGAGTGAGTACTAATACTCGAGTTGTCAAACCCACAAGGATAATACTACACTAGAATTTAATTAATAAATTATCAAATTGAGTTGATTGACAAGATAAAGAAAAAGAATGGAGATATAGCAACGAAAGTAAAATAAAAATTAAATAAAAGAAAAGACTCAACGATGGGAATAATAGTAAGGCTAGTAACTCACCTACTCTAGACTTAGGTAGATTCATATAGACAAACTCACACAACTATCCTAATACAACTATTAAATAGTTATCAATTGATCTTAATTAATGATCAAGGTTCTTATCCTAATTACAAGCATTTCTCAAGGTCAAGCAATTTCTTCTCCTAAACCGAATATCTAATCTCTTAGTGTAAAATAACCTATTTGAAGCTTGAACGATTTGTGAATTCCTCACACACGACCACACAACACCGATAAATTATCTCTAATCTCACTACAACAAAGCAGCCTATTACCGTCCAGTCATTACCGTTAGACCAGAGGCTGACGGTATTACCGTCAGATAACGAAAATACCTCGAACGGTAACCGGGACAGAGCCGTCAGGTTACCGTCACACAAGCTAGCCAACGGTAAGAGCAACGATAAATGTTCGCGGGAAAAGGCGCGAAAAACTTATCGTCAGTCTGTATCGACTGTAAAAATGTGATATTTGTTAAAATAAAAAATAAAAAATGTTACTGTCGGCTATGTCTGACGGTAACCACCTCAGAGCACGTATTCCCACGTTCGTGACTCTATGCAATAATTGCATGTGTTACCTTCTCTGAAGGTAACACCAACCGCCACCACGTTATATCCCCCTCGGTCGTAACGTTAATCAATAAAGGCTTGTTACTGTCGAATATGCCACCTCGAAATAATTATTGTTACCGTCGGACATGTTTGACGATAACGACCTCAGAATAATAACTGACACTTCTTTCCCACATTCAAAGCACCAGCAATAATTATCCAGTTACCATCATATATGTCTGACGGGTAATCTGAAAAGTCACTGCTTTAGAAACTCCCCCTCCCCGCGACAGCCCCCACTCTCCCAAACTCTGCAAAATCTCACACACCCCCAACCTCCAACTTCTTTCTCTCAAACTCTCCGAAAGAAGAAACAAACTCTCTCATATTCTCTCGTCGCGCCACCACTTTCCTGCCACCATCATTGTTGGTGTCGCCACTCTGCATTTGAGGTGAGAGCACACAGTTGTGTGCGTATATGTGTGTGTATATAGATATATATATATATATATTATTGTTAATATTGTTATTATATGTTAAGTATGATGATTATGAAAAATTATGTGTTAAGTTGATTATTAGTAATTTTTAGGTTGATTAGGTAGAAAAAAATTAGAATAAGTTAGTTTAGCTAGGTTAGTTGATGTTAGTTGATATTAGGTTAGTAATTGTTAGGTTGATGTTAAATAATAGTTTAGTTTAAGTTAATTTAGAAATAAGAATTAATTATAGTTTAGTTTTGTTAGAATTTAGAAATTATAGTTTTAAATAATAGTTTAGTTTAAATTTAAAGAATTAATTAGATTTAAAGTTTATATTTATATTAAATTATTATAATAGTTTAATTTAAGTTAATTGTGTTAACTTAAATCTTTTAATTTTGTATAGTTAGCATTATCAGGCAACAAAAGAAAGAAGCAAGTGCTCGATTACTCCCCTGTGTGACACGGTAGTCAGGGGAGGGGAAGCATGACATCCTCCTCCGTATCACCGATCGGGGAGGGTTTTATGCCTTCCCCTGGATTAGGGCAACAACCGATGGACATCGACGACCATCAGCTGAGTCTGGTGATGCTTCGCCACTGACTTTCATGCATCCGGCGATAGCACAGCAGGCGAGGTTCAGGAGTTATGCTGAGTAGGCTCCCCGAGTTTCCCATGCGGCTACATCTCCATCACCACCAAGCCAGTAGCCAGAGACTCCAATGGCAGGAGGCCCGCATACTGAGGGATCCTCGATCGATGATCGGGTTCCTCTGCGAGTCAATGCCAGCTTCAGCAGGTATGTAAATATTTTAATTTATTTTTATGTCTGTATAGGTTTGATCCTCATGCCGTTGGAAAGCGAGTTGTGACTGAGACACTGAAGAAATGCTACAGTCAGCTTGTCTTCAAGTGACGGGATCTCCAACCTAAGAAGAAGGACCGTATATACAAAGTCTTCAAGGTGATAAATTAATAATAAGTTTTTATTTAAATATTAAGTAATTACATCAATTGTATTATTTAATATTTTAGTTATTAAATTGTTATTATTTTTTAGGATCATTTTATTATCGATCATCAGGAGGAGGAAACCATGAAGAAGGTCTTCAATTACAAAGTTGGTCGACATCTGCAGCAGTTCTATCAGGACATCAAATTGGGGAAGACCCCGAACCCCGATTGGATGACTCCTGACTAGCTAGCGGCCTTGAAGCTATAATGGGATGACGAGGAATACAAGGCTAGGTCGGCGAAGTTGAAGCATGCGCGGACGCAAGGTCGGGGCGACAACGTGCACACCGGAGGCTCTACCAGCTTGCCCGACACGCGGCGGAGAATGGTAATAATTTTATAATAAATTATAAGTTAATTTGTTAGTTAATAATTAATTTAGTTAATTAGTTAATTAATTAGTTGGTGTTTAATTATTTTAATGTAATTTTCAAATAAATATGTAAAAAAAACTCTTGGAAGGCCGCTGACTAATGCAGAATTGTTCCGCGAGACCCACACGCTAAAAAGCGACAGGACGAGGTAGGTCGATGCGCGCTCGGAGGCAACCGCAGTAAGTATTTTTAATTTGTTCAATTTTAAATTTTCTTTGGTATTATTTTTTAACTTAGTTCTAATAACATTAATTTTTATCAATTATTTACGTAGGCTGTATTTGAAGAAGCTTTTCTAGAGGCTCACAGTCAATAGACGTAGAGTGCACCCCCTGGCAGTGCACCCCCTCCCGTGGACGAAACAGAGATATGGAACCACGTGTCCGGCGGTGTAACAACCCAAGTTTTTCCTTTTACTAAAATTCCACTTAATAAATAATTAAGAACATGTTAATAAGAAAAAGATGAGAAAAAAATGAAATAAAATGCACATATTAATTTAATCTCTGTCGTATTAGTTAAAAATAATAATTTTGCGATCTCGTGACGTTTGGGGACGTTTGGGTTAGCATTAGGCTATTTTTAGAACTTAAGTGTGACTCAAAGGAGTCTGTAAAATACACTAATATGAAAATAATGTGAGAATATTTCAAGAAAGATTTAAATATGAACAAGGAAAATTTCTCGGTCACACCGGAATGTCCGAAATAATTTTAGGACGTCCGGACATATAGAATTAATGAACCAACATGACATAAAACTCATTAAGGGTAAAATTGAAATTAATTAGGGCCAAGGGATTAAAACCCTCGGGCAGCCCTCTTCCCCCCACGAAAGACACACACACCAAAAGCCGTTTATTTTCATCTTTCTAAGTCTTCCAAAAACCTAAAGCTCCATAAGCAAGGTTTCATTAAAACCATCATCATCCTTGCCTCCCATCACCTTAATTCACTCTCCAATTAATCAAGAAGGTAAGCTAGCATCAAGTTAGGAAGTTCTCATCAAGTGGAAGCCATGTTTTCATAACCTAGGTTTTCTAATTTTCCAAGGTTTTCATTTTAGGTCAAGAAATTCTCAAGCAAGCAAGCAAGGCTTGATTCTACCTTTCTTCAATCATCAAAGAGCTAGCTAGGAGGTGGGTAACTTAAGTCCTCACCTTCTTTGATGGTGGATGATGAGTTATGTGCTTATGTGTATGTATGTATGTCTTTATGCATGTATGTCTATAATTGATAGAAATGATGCTAGGTTTAGAAAGATGATTCTGAAGGGTCCTGTGACCTGGATTAGATAGGTTTATTGTATGCTATAGATGTGTGAAAAGTTTAGGCAAGTTTCTTGGGGAAAAGGGGAGGAAAAGAGAGAAAACCAAAATTCTGCAGGTACAGGGCGTCAGGCGCCCCAGGCGACGCGCTAAGCACTGCGCTGAGCGGTCCGCTGAACGACGCGCTGAGTGGCGCGCTAAGCGGCGTGCTGGGAGGCTTCCCGGGTACTTTCATGTTACCCGCGGAGGGCCCCAGTCGTTGAGCGAAAACGTAGTTACCGTTGTAACGATTTGAGACCAGGAAATTTTATGGAAACCTTTGAAGTGCATATTCTAATATTTACTTGCTATCTTAGGATTGATAGTTGAATTAGGTGGATTAGGTGAGTACAGGAGGAAAATGTTCTAAAAACATGAATTTCATGCAGTATGTGATAAAGTCTGTAGCATTCCATGCATTCATAAGAAAGCAATGTTTAGAGAATTATAAGTAATGATGAGATAAAGAAAGAAAATGAAATGAATTGAAACATAGAGAAACAAGTATGCCAGGCTGCAGGTACATGAATGTCAGAGATGGTAAAAAAGGGCTAAAGGCCCAATGCTGAGAAAGGGCTAAATGCCATATGCTGAAAAGGCCGTGACCACGTGAGCCACACTATGATCCCACTTCAGGAGGTCCGAGGGGCATCCTGAATGTGGAAGCCCGCCACAGATGGTGTCGATATGGCACACCTGGAGGTGTGCGGTTACCACGCATTTGCATTGTCGTACGGGGGCAAGCCTAGGTGGGGGTACAATATCCGCCCACTGTCGAGGGGTCCCGAGGGGCACACGACAGGTGGAAGCCCACCACAGGGGTCACAGAGGACCACCTGGAGGTGCGAGGTTATTCCGTCATAGTAATGTCAAGAGAGGACAATACTATGGTGGGAATAACATATATTCCAAAAGCTCATTATTGTGTAATGCATGAGCATTTAGCATGTTTATTCGGTTATGCCTAAGTATGTGAAAATGTGCATTCTATTTATTCTGACCATTTTGTTATGTATGAGAGATTATAAGCTATTATCCTGCCGTTATGTTGTTACCGTCAAGAGAACGCTCAAGACGGCTGTTAAGTGTCATATTTACGCAAATCCAACTAGTAAAATAACACCTGTTTGCATAAGATTTCATAAATTAATTGACTAAATTCCCCACTTTTGTAGGATTTATAAATATATTTTAAAGATGGATGCAAGCATAATAATCAAGGAAAATCCCACAAAGAATGAAGCATAGAGCAAAGAGATCACGAAGCAAGAAAAATATGGAAACCCGCTCTGCGCAGCAGTTAGTAAAAACGCGATAACTTGAGCTACAGATATCGGATTGAGGTGGTTCAAATTGCTACTTAAAGCTAAGAGAGAGATCTACAACTTTGTAGTTTTGA
>QANU01112644.1:59839-70928 GCA_003254905.1 Nissolia schottii
TACCTTATTGACTTCAGGTACTGATGATGATTCATGTTTTGAGGATGCCGATGAGCCGCCAGCAGAGCCATGAGCGGCAGTGACAGGATAGGGACATAGAGAGAGCTAGATGTCCAGATTTTTGCCAAGGGTCTCTAGCAGCCCTTGTATTTTGATATGTATTTTGAGATGTTGTATTATGACTCATGTAGTGATATTTTGATTTATGTACATATGATGTATCTTATGTATTATGTATTATATATACACCTATGTGACTTTGTTATGATGGACCACTGGTTGTATATTGGATGCTCTATTATACTACGGCTAGACGCTTTGTTATATTTGTTTTTCAGACGCATGGCTCTAGTTTCACAATTATATAATGTCAATGAAAAGTTTAAAACTGGTCCTTATTTTCTTAAACCACTATTTACGAAAGATAACAATGGACTAAGGTATTCCGATCAGATAGCAAACAACCTAGTGAGCTTTGTTTACTACGTACGGGTAAACAGTTAGCTAGGGTGTTTCAGGCGGCAGGAACCGTAATCGAGTTTATGGCCAAGGCACACACCTGGCCATTAACGTCAAGGGGGAGGTGGTAGATCTGCTTTTGTGTCTACTGGGGGTACACCAGCAGAGTCTGACAAGGTACAGGAAACCGTGTTCAAGTTGAACCAGGAGCTGCATAAGCAGGTGTTGAGGTGGGAAGAGGTGAAACAGAGGCAGAAGGCGGAAAATAAGAAACTAAAGGAGAAGATGAGGAAGCGAAAAAGAACAGTTGAACCAAGTTCTCCAGGGGTTTATGCACGCCATCGGTGGGTCTATGTTGAAAGCTTTTTGCAATGGGTTTTCACTCTCGTTAATTTAATATATCCTTCTTACAGCTTTCAGATTCTCAAGGAATCCAATTGCAGTATAGACGGGTATAATCGTATCCACAGGGATTGTGTTTAAAACAATTATCTTTGAGTTGAACTATTTTAAGCTATGGGAAGTGTTTTGGTTTTTGATGAGAAAATTAATGATAAACAATTGCAAAGAAAGGAAATAATAATGGAATTAAGTTTAGGCAGGTAAAGGAAGATGTTGGGATTTTAGTGACAATATTTCTCAATGCAACCATTAACCTAAATATGACTTGTGAGTCTTGTTGATTTTATCGCCACCAGTTCTTAACTTAATCATCTTTCTCAAGCATGTTAAGTTCACAAGTTCCTGTATTAAGTTGTCAATGTCTTGCACAAACCTAACAAAGTACCTTGTCGTTAATGTGGGTGTTAAAGCGATTAGTTCTCGGTTCCAGTTATGGCAATTAAGAACTAAATAAATTGATCTAGGTCAGGCTCAAATAATTGTAACTTTCGTTCACAATGTTTAAGCATAGAATCAAGCTTAGCATAGCACTATTGTTCTTAACTTGGTTATAACTTGACTAGCATAACTCTCGTTCATACAAGCAAGTCTCACATCAATAATCAAAATACTAACAAAAGCTAGCATTAAGCATGAGATCAACCATTAAAGTCATAAGACTTCATAAAATCATAATCATAAGTTACAATGGATACATTAAGAAATAAAGCACATCAAATCCCAACATGAAAGAAAGTTAGCTATCCATTGTCATGGATAGGTTACAAACTTACAGGGGTTTAGAGCAATGGTAGGTTGAGAAGAGTGGTGAAATGCCTCCACACGTCCACCACGGTTCACAACCGTTGGCAATTCGGCAGCACTTCCTTTAAGGAAAGCTTCTAAACCCTAACTTTCTTCCTAAACCTAACCTAAGTGAAATATGGAAAGTGGAAATCTGAATGGAGTGAGTGAAGTGGGGATGGATGGTTGCTGAATGCCTCGGCCTCCCTCTATTTATAGGCAAAACTTGGGGTGCTTCGCTCAGCTGTTTTGGTGCCACCGCTGAGCGATTAAAGCTTTATCGCTGAGCGGCGTAATGATTACACACGAAGTAATAAATGCTCCGGCAGCTTTTCAGGGCGGCGCCGCCATCCAGCAAGCGCCAGCCTGGCGCATTAAATGCACCGGTGCAAGTGGCTGCCGACGTACAACTGCTGAGCGATAGAGGGTTAACCGCTGAGCGATATTGTCTTGGGCGCTGAGCGGTTCCTTGTCCTTCGCTGAGCGATTCTTTCGCCTGATTTCCTCTTTTAAGCTCTTTTCCCTTTTCTGCCCTTTTTCTTCATTCTTCAGGGATTATTCTTCATAATTATGCTTGCATCCATATTTCAAAATATATTACAAACCTACAAAATATGGGGATTAAGTTAGATAATTCTTTAAAACATACACGAATAAGTGCCATTTTAAATGATGAAAATTGCGTATTTTGGGCATTTAACAGTCTACGCTAGGAGGGAGCAGCACGCAGAATCCCCCACAATTACAGCTTCCCGCCTCCTCCTCCTGTTCTTCCTCTGAGAACGATGATGATCGTCTTCCCGCCGCTTTAGGAGAATATTTTTTTAGTTTGTAGTTTTTTAATTTCAATTTTTTAATTAGTGTGAAATTTATTTTCCGTGGTGCGTTTTATTTTATATGATTTTATGAAAGATTGAAATATTCAAATTTACGGTGAAAGAATTTGTAATTTATTATTTAAACTACAATGTGTTGCATATTAGTTTTTGGTATTATATGGTTTTATTTATCGTTATAGAATAATAGTTCTCGTAGTTAGTAAAATTTTGTTAACCACAAGATCACTTGTTAATTTCTGTTAGTTTATTCAATTAGTAATATATATGTTATATCTAAAGTATATTAAATAAATTAAATCGCTTGCATCAAAAAAATTAATTAAATTTCTAAAAACAATTGCGAATAAATAATAATTGATGAAAAAAATTATATGTTAAATAAAAATATGACAAAAAAATAACAAAAAAAAAAGAAAAGTTAATATAATAATTAACAAGTAATAATAAACAATAATAAACACACATAATTAAAATAATAATTAATACATAATGAACAATAAGCAAGAGTTAGGGTTTAGGGTAGGGTATTACCGTCGAACATATCTGACGGTAAGGTACATCCTAAACGATGTGTTTTGCATAGTGTCATTGGGTTCAGGGTAGGGTATTATCGTCGGATAAGCTACTTCCAAAACGACGCATTTTCCATAGTGTTATTGGGTTTAGGGTATACGGTATTACTGTCGGATATATCCGACGGTAAGGTACGTCCCAAACGCTGCGTTTTGTATTCAACATGGAACGTTGCGTTTCGTAAAATGGTTATCCTCGGTGATGGTTAAGCCGACGATAACAAAAATATTTTGACCCCAAAAATTGGCGCCACTTTTTTGGATAGTTTTCATGAACTGACAGTAACAGAAATATTTTGGCACCAAAAATTGACGCCACTTTTTGGGTTACCTTCAGAAAGTTTTCATAAACCAACGGTATGCTTCGAATATAAACCACAGCATTTTGGGATACTCGTTACCGTCAGATGTATCCGACGGTAAAAATTTTAATAAAACATTGCATTTTGTGCATCGTTATTACCATCAGATTGTATACTTACCGTCGATTATGTCCAACGGTAATGTTCAGACTCGACACTTAGTCAAATTTACTTTCTCTTCTTCCCATTTTCTTCTCCCTTGAGTCAGCATCCACCTCGCAAAGAATTTTTACCTTGTCATTTTCACGTGGCAGGCTTCTAATTTGGACCCACTTGATGCTTCATCAAGAGTAATGGAGACTGAAATGACCCGTTGCCCGTCCATGGAAGTTGTTGGGCCACCAGGATTTGTTCTGCCCATGAAAACACTGGATTTGGATGTAGCATAGTGTTTCGCAGGGGAATCATAATTTACATTTCCTCATAAATATGCTATAGTGGTTGTTTTATGGTTTGCGTTGCAGCAAATAAAATTACTGTTATGGTTGGCTTTTCATGAAAGCATTCCCACTAATGCTTTCCGTGAGGTGCGCCATCTTTGCCATTTATCGTCGTGTCCTCGCTGTGGTGAATATCCTAAAACAGTGTTTTTTTAAACTATTTGCGGGATTGCTCTAAATTTTGGGGCGTTTGGAAGCACTTAGGACTTGTTAAGCTTCTAGATTTCGAGGTTGTTGTGATTACAGATTGGTTATACCAGAGAAAAAAATCAGATGAGCAAGAGTTGTTCTTTCTTAGTTTATGGTGGGTTTGGTGCGCACTGAATTAATTTATTTTTGAAGGAGTTGATTGACCGGTGAGTGTTAACTCAAGTTTCATTAATTCGTGCTTAATTTAAACAACGCAAGAATTAAGAAAAAAAACATATTTTTTTCTTTTTTGAAATAGAAAACACACACACACACACACACACATATTATTGACATGGTAAAAAAAATATTTGAATGTACCATCTTACTTTTATTTAATTTCACTATTTAATTATGATAATAGTTGTTAATATCGTCCAATAGGATGACTCCTCTTTCACTATTATGTTTTTTTAGGTTGCCTGCCCGGTATCCAAGGCTTCGCCTTGACTAATCTGGGTCTCGAACTCGGGACCTTGCTTAAGCGATACCAAGCTGCTTACCACTTGGACCAACCCCTGTTGGTTTCCTTCACTATTATGTGAAACCAAGTGTTCTACCATCTTCTATTAACTCATTAATGGTTGTTTAATACTTAAGGGCACTATTGAGAAGGAAAAAAAAAACTAATATTACATTGAAATGAAAGATGAACAAATAATTAAATAACTTAAACTAAAAAACTTTGGACAAATATTATAATAGAATGCCAAAGTAGTTGCTATGTATCGCCCTTTTTCGTTTCATTATTATTAGTTTCTCCAGATTCGCTGACTGAATGAAGTTAATAATAACAAAAACAGGGCAGCTACCGTATCTATTGAGTGGACAAGAATGCAATGCAATCCCTATATTTCGGAGTCAATTCTTCTTAGGCTTCCTGGCCACCGACATATAAATATATATATAAAACCACGTGCTTGTAACGAAAAGTGGGAGCCAAACATTCCATTCAAACCTACCTTATAGTAATTTGAAGCTCAGTTTGTTATCTCTTGGGTTGGTTCGCAGCTATGGCAACATCCGGCAATGCCCAAGCTGTGAACAGGTTCTTCTTCTTCTTCTTCTTCAACAACTACTACTTTTGGATTAATTTTAAACTAAACTGTTAATTAATTGCTGCATGCATGCATGCATGAATAGTCATTTTAAAATTTGTATCACATATTGGTCATTTTCATGATGATGATGATGATGATGATGATAATGTTTAAACAAACAAGTTGAGTCTCCATTAATCTTGGTTGTAGGGAGACCGAAGAGAGGTATGGTAAGATGGATTGGGACAACATTGGATATCAAGTGATTCCAACGGATTACATGTTCATTGTGAAATCAAATCCAGATGGGACCTTTCCGGATGGAGATCTCATACCTTACGGAACCATTCAGATCAACCCCAATTCTTCTGTTCTGAATTACGGACAAGTAAGATATTTCTTTCTTTTTAAGTTATGCATGCTTGTTAATAAACATATACATACTAAGCGAGCGAAGCAATAATCAATACATTATCAATTTAAAAATGTTAGTGCACACAACTTGTACGTGAATCAAATATATACAAAAATGTACTTTACTGTATGAGGTTCTTGTTATGCCATACAAATTAATGAAGGTGACATATATATAGAAACTGTCTGTCGTGACTATAGGGATTGTTTGAGGGGATGAAGGCGTACAGAACAGCCAATGGAGAGGTGCAGATATTCAGACCAGAGGAGAATGCAATGCGCATGCAGATGGGAGCAGAGAGGCTGCTTATGGTTGCTCCAACTGTTGAGCAGTATGTGGATGCTGTCAAACAAGTCGTCCGCGCCAATGAGCGTTGGGTATTATTCATTACTAGATACATTGACTTATTTATGAATATACTAAATTTAAAAATGAACATGTACTAAGAAACTAAATTCTCGAGTCTTGAGTTTTGAAAATTGGGAGCTAATGCAGGTGCCTCCTTGTGGGAAAGGGACATTGTACATCAGGCCCTTACTATTTGGAAGTGGATCTGTTTTAGGCATTGGACCTGCACCACAAATCACCTTCTTAATATTCACTAATCCATTGGGAAACAATTACAAGGTCAGTATAGTCACATAGCTCCAGGTTAATTTCAACTTAATTCGTGAAATTTTAATTCTGATTTAATTTTACTTTTATTTATTTATTGAACGAATAAAAGAGCAATTGATTGCCCAACATTTTTGAACTTGATGTTTCACTTAGAAAAGGTTGTTATATAATGACAGGGCCGAACTGCACCCTTGGACTTGCTGGTTCATGATACACTTCCTCGCGCGTTTCCTGGTGGAACTGGTGGAGTCAAAAATATCAGCAATTATTCACCTGTAAGTTTATGAGATTTTCTCACGAGATCAATATGCCTTTTTCAAATTTATTCCTAGGCACAAAATTAAAAAAGATACCACTTAAACTATTAGCATTCCACTTTCTCACGCATTACTTAAAAAGCTATACATGTAAGATGATTTGATTGAATGGCAATACAAAAAAACTTTAGGTGGTGTCTCGTGTGTCTTATGAGATAAATACTCCTTATTATATATGATGATGGAATTTAATAAATTTAATTTTGAAATTAGTTAAAAAAACAAAATTTAATAAGAGATGACATGTCAGACTTAGTTTATATTGTGAGTAAATAACAATTAAATTATAAGGCATATAAATATGGAAATTGATCCTCATATGTGAATTGTTCATGACCTTGCCATGTGTGATTTATTATCTTTGATTTTTTTTCTTATTTATGTCATATATGAATCTCGCTTTCACAATTAATGGTGAGAGATCACACATAACAATATTGTATCATATGAGAAATCTCATTCATGATAGATAGCATGAAAAACAAGATATGGCATGATACATAGGAAAGAGCATATTATATAGATAAATATTTAAGATGTTTGGTTGACGTACTCAGGTTTTCCAAGTGGTAAAAGAAGCAAAGGCCAAAGGGTTTGATGATGTCCTGTTTCTGGACGCAGAGGAACATAAATATGTTGAGGAGGTGTCTTCCTGTAATGCTTTCATTGTCAAGGTAATATATATAATGCTACATTGTGGTGGGTATTTTGTTGCTTAACTTGCCATGTATGTTTATTATTTTCCATTAACGTGTGTGTTAATCGATCGGTCACTTGTTCTATGTTTCAAATATTCCCAATATATTCATTCATATATGTATGTATATCTTCAGCGTAATGTGATTTCAACATCGCCTACGGTCGGAACTATTCTTCCTGGAGTCACAAGGAAAAGCATCCTTCAACTTGCTCTTGATTTGGGTTACACGGTAATTATATCACTGATTTATTTGATTATAAAATTAAGAATATAAGAAGGAAAAAAAAGTTATATTTGCCAAAGGTCGGATGGAGACTTGCTGTTGCCTGTTAGTTTGTTTCTTATCATTAGTTTTATTTGCCTGCATTTTGTACCAAGAATACGAGAGAGAGACAGAGAGGGGCAAGGACAAAAAAATTAATATATTTTTTGTGTTTTATTAAAATTGAGACAAAAGAAATAAAGAATTTTTACTTAGAGAAACACAAATTAATGGGGGCATGTAGATATATCAATTTTTTTGTCTTTGTTTTCATGTCCTATTTTTAGTACGAGATACGACATTTAAGATTAACTAATATTGCAGCAAAATTACTTATTCTAATATCTATAATAATTTGCCAAGGTCAAGGAACGAAAATTTTCAGTACAAGAATTGCTTAAAGCTGATGAGGTTTTTTGCACTGGAACTGCTGTTGGCATCTCTGGTGTTGGTAGTGTAAACTACAAGGGTAAAAGGTACAAATAGCATTCAAATTCTTGCTTTTTTTTCCTTTTTTTCTTATCATATACCCTTGTCATATAAACAAGATTGAAATTGGGTTGGGCAGGGTTGAGTTCAAAACAGGAGAAGACAGTGTGACACACAAGTTGTCTGCAACGATTAAAGGCATCCAAAATGGTCTTACAAAGGATACGAAGGGATGGGTAGTAAAGGTTGAGTGAGCTATACAATGTTCTTTTGGCGTCTTGGTGTTACGATCCTAATAATAATAATAATAATAATAATAGTAGTAGTAAGTTGTTGAGAATGAGTAATTGGGTACTAGCTAAATCCTAAGGGTATAAATAAGGGATTGTATTCTTATAATTTAATAAAGTTTTTTTTTTTAAATGATGAATGAGAGCTCACTACAAATTCAACAATCTTGTAATTTATTAAGTGAAATGACAATTTAATAAAATTGTTTCATTTTGGAGTCTTCTCTCTTGGACTAGAAGGTAGGAAGTTTATTTTGGATTCACTACTTTTACATAATTTTAGTATTAAAATTTGCGGAATTGTCCATTAATATTTTAAATAATGATCTTTTCATGTAAAATATTCATAGAAAAAATGAAACTCGCACTAGATACTTGCTAGGAAATGATCAATGGTAAAAACTCAGACCTAATTAATAAGTAATTATGTTTTTAAAACATTGTATACAAGACAATTCCATTCCCATATTATTCTAGACATTTTTCCTCAAGGAATTAATAAAGCAACAAGTAGAGTACTAATTTGATCGGAGTTAAATACCCACCTTATATGATTCTATGATTTGGGTTTACAAAAATATCTCCAACCATATAAAGGATACCCTATTTGATTTTATGAAAAATAAATAAGATTTTTGTTAATTGCAAATGAAATATGTGTCATCAGTCATATAAGATGTGTATTTAACTCGAACCTTACGTAATTATTAAATTGATATACATCCATGTTAAATATGTGAGATTTATTTTGTATTTTGAAAAAGTTATCCCTCCTCTCAACAAGTACGATTTTCAAAAATTAAACATGTATCCTTTTCTTTATGAAAGATTAAGTTTATTACGATTCCTCTTAAGCTTTATTATCTTTTAGTGATTACTTTATGATGGTTTTGTGTGACTTAGAGAAGGGGGTTTGAATCTAAGTAGATACTTTTTTGAAAAATCAAACTCTTTTTAAAAAATTTATCTCCAAAACTTTTAGAAGATATCTCCTTATATTCTGAGAGACAAGTTTTCTAAAAATGTTTTTTTTCTTAAACAAAAAAAATAGAAGTTATTTTGATTGAAGGGAAATGTAAATAGTGAAGGAAAGAGAAGACCATGCACAGAATGTATACTGGTTCGATTCCTAAGAGTTAGGAATCTACGTCCAGTTCTTCAAACACCTAAATCACTCTTCTTTCAAAAGAATTTCCAATACAAACACCAATTCAAAAAACAAAACAAACTCTCAAAGGATCCTCAGAGATATTCAAGACACTCAAGAACCGATATACACAAATATGGCTTTTCTCAAGAGGAAATCTCTCTAAACTCTGTCTCGTTTACTCTCAAAGACTTTCAAACAAAATAATGCTTCTCTCACAAAGAAGTAAATCAGAACAAAAGATTATATAGGAGATTTCAGAGTAGGTAGGTATTGAGAGGAGAAAAAGAATGTAATAATGCTTCAGATTGTAGACTTGATAGTAGACTATTTTGCTCTTCTTTTTCTACCGCTGAATGGTCACATCATCCTCTTTTATATGCTGAATCCACTCTGACCGTTGCAGGTTTGAATTTTTTGGACGTTGCAGGAATTTGATGTGTTGTTCATCTTTTATTGGTTCATACAAGTCCTTTTGTACTATATTCTCCATACATTCTTTTATCCGTTGTACAAAAGCATTTATGTGTATTATTTCACCAAAAAGGGTGTTGCCACCATACTCTTCCTTTCTTTCTCTCTCCTGACACCTTCTTTTGCACTCAAAAAGGATCAGCTTTGTCTTTTCTTCCTTTCTCTTCCTTCAAGAAAAAGAATCTAACGTCCCTATTTTTTTACTATAGCACATTTCCTTTTATTTCTTTGTTCTTTCTTCAAAAAAGCTATCAGCTTCATCGTGTTTCCCTTTCCCATTTTTTTTATTATTTCTTTATTGCTTTTTCAAAAATTCGCAACTTTTTGCATGTACTTTTCTGCTTCATTTCACTTTCCTTTCTTTTCTTTTCTTTCAAACACTAACGCCACATCACATCTTCTTTCTCTCTTTTTTTAATTTCTTATTTCCTTTGAAATTTCCTTATCAGCCACATAGGGAAAATAAATTTCTCTTCCCCATACTCTTTTGTCCTTTCACGTCGGTTTTCTAAGTTATTTATTTTTGTCCTTTTTGAAAAACTTTGTACAGCTTCCCTGCTTCCCATTTCTTTATCACTTGGCCCATGTCTTTTGGGCTGCTCCTGCTTCAAGTTCCCCTTTCTTCTTTCATTTCTATCTCGTTGGGCCATCCCTTGGGCTCCGGCAGCTTCTTTGTTTTATTTCATCGGACCGCAAGTTTTGGGAGTAATGGCCTTATCTCATTGAAAACAAACTTGACTCTTAATTCTTGGGCTAAGAATTTATTTTCCAAAAAAAAACTTTGACTTAATTCCTGAAACACTTTAACACACATTAAAATATTCATACAATGTATATTATCATATTTTTAATTTTGTAAATTGAATCAACACTTTATTTAATTTTTTTTACCAAAATACCATATATTAGCAAATTATACATACTATTTCTTTTTTTATTATTATTAAAAAAAAAGGGTTCCATTGCTTGCACGGTGACAATGAAAACGTGAGAAAAAATTGACTTTTCCGTGTGAATAAATAATTATACATTATACATGTAGACATTTTGGCACTAGTACTTTGGTAGTAGTTGGCATCCACACACACCTAATTACTCCCTTCTGTGACTTGGCCAGCCAGCCAGGCAGCCAGGAGACCCATTCATTTATAAATCAGAAGCCACAACTGGTGAATCAACAATACTATTGTGCAATTAGTTTGACACTCCTTCATGTATTATTCACCAATACTGATTAAGTCTGACTATGTATTGGCACTCCATTTTGGACTCCTTCACATCTTCAGGACCCATCACTAACTAGTTCAGCTCTGCTCTCCAGCAAAATCAAAGTAGTTGCAAAAAAAAAAAA
>QANU01112644.1:70947-89180 GCA_003254905.1 Nissolia schottii
AAAAAAAAAAAAAAAAAAAAAAAAGAGACCATCATCAATTCTCTTCAAGATATTCTCAATTTCAGTCTTATATATTTTCAGTGTTTCTTCAAGAAACCATCACCAAATTTTCAATGTTGCAAATTGCAATATATATGATGCTGCATGTATGATAAGGTCGTTGCCACGTGGCATCGCATCATTTCTATTGCAGGTTGACCACAATATTGCTTAGCTATGGCTTCCCCTTCTATTCTAACAGCCTCTGATTCTGCTGTTAGTAACAGGTAGCTTGTGATCTTTCAGAAGTCAATGGTTAAAACTTATTTGACCGTAAAGTGCTAAAATTAACTTTATTTATTTATCTCCAATTTTGATCTCCTCATGTCATGATTAATGAAAAAACAGTGCTGCTGAAGAAAGCTATGCAGACATCAACTGGGATGAAATTGGGTTCGATATAGTGTCAACTGATTTCATGTATGTCATGAAATGCTCAAAGGGACAAGTGTTTTCAGATGGAAGCCTCGTTCCCTATGGAAACATAGAGCTCACTCCATCTGCTGGAATTTTAAATTATGGACAGGTTAGAAGGACACAATATTCCTTCTTATACAGTACTTCTTTCGATATGTCTTTTTTACGTTTTTTTAGTTCCTTCATAATTCAACATATATAAACATGTTTGTGTCTAGATACAAAACTATGAATGAACCTAAAAATGTGAAAATGATTAATATTAAGGAACATAGGAAATATATACTGTAATCTTCATTTCAATTTCAAAACAAATACACCTTGATATATGTGTAAAACACATGGTTAAGATAAAACAAGACACACATATATGTATAGCCAATTTAATTATTGAAGTTGCTAATGATGTAATTTACATGGATATGTGTGTGAATAGGGAGTAATTGAAGGGCTAAAGGCATACAGAACAGAAGATGGAAGAATAGTGTTATTTCGACCACAAGAGAATGCTAAAAGAATAAAGATAGGGGCAGAGAGAATGTGCATGCCATCCCCATCTGTTGAACAATTTGTGAATGCAGTCAAGAACACTGTCCTTGCCAACAAGCGTTGGGTACCCAAAAACTCTTTCACTGATCCCTCCCCTCTTCATGTTTTATGTTTATTATATACACAAGATGTGTAAGGAAGTTCATTGCTATCAGTTTTATGGTATTATATAGGTGCCTCCTGTAGGGCAAGGTTCTCTGTACATTAGGCCATTGCTTTTGGGAACAGGAAGTGTGTTGGGTTTGGCTCCAGCACCTGAACACACATTCCTCATTTATACAACTCCTGTTAAGAGTTACCACAAGGTGAGGTTCTTTTTTCTTCTTAGCTTTTTGAGTCATAGTATAATTGATTGAATGTGACTTGTAAAATATATAACCAATTAATTATCATGGTTCACACGGTAAAGTTTCTGAGAGAAAAAAATTCATAAATGCTCTAGAAGAAAATGTTTTTTCTTACTATATATCCTTAAATTTTTACCGCATTAGCTTGAGCTTTTAGGAAAAACAAAATGTAGATGTTTTAGGAGCAAATGTTTTTTCTTGCTATTGTACCCTTAGATTTTTACCACACCTCAATGGTGACCCACATTATTGATGTGTTAGAAATTTAAAGGTACAAAGAGAAAAACATTTGTTCTTGGATTATGCAAGTATCTCTCTTTTGGAAGAAATGGTTCTTGAGATAATACCAAAACCTTTATGACCAAGTAGCTCATGCGTAAGGGCCTGTCAAATCAGTCATGCTATTTGTATACCATAAACATTGACATTCAGTGTTCATCATCTAGAGAAACAAACCTTATCAAATATATGAACGAGTAATATTAAACACATGTGTGCTCGTGCACACACAAAACATTGAAACAATCATTATCAAATACATTAACGTGTAACTATTAAACACACGAGTGTTTGTGTATGCATAAATGCTCGATGACAATATTTGTTTTTCTATGTGGTAATGTTTATTTATCTATTTGGGTGTAAAGAAGTGTCAATTATTTGTGTGAGCAAATAATATTATTGTCGGTCAAATATATAACCAATCAATTAACTGTACCGATTAACTTAGGCTTTTGAAAATATTAAAATATTTCCCTTTTCAATTACTCATTTCATTTGGCACTGAAGTTATCTTTCATTACAGGGTCCATTAAACTTGGTCATTAAGGATGAGCTCTACCGAGCAGTTTCTGGTAGGGGAGGAACTGGAGGGATCAAGAGTGTCACCAACTATTCCCCAGTAAGCATGACAAGACAATGCCATCGTTTTAATCATTCCTTCATGTCATAAATTAATTTGAACTTTAAAAAATTCATCCTTTAACGATTTCTGTTAAATGTATATTCAAAATTTAGCCTTTAAGCTTTGGTTTCTGTAGGCTTATAAAGCACTGATTGAAGCAAGGGAGGAGGGGTTCTCTGATGTATTATACTTGGATGCAGCAACAGGGAAATTTGTTGAAGAAGTTTCTGCATGTAACGTCTTTGTTGTGAAGGTAAATTAGCAGCTTCAGAAATCCAGTGGAAAACTTTTTTTTTTTTTTTGGTTCTAGTTTGTGCATATTGTAATTGTTTTATTCTGTTAATTCAATAAATTTTCAATCTTATGAAGGGAAATGCCATCTCAACTCCAGAAGCAGTAGGAACTATTCTTCCTGGAATCACGCGAAAAAGCATATTTGAAATTGCTCTTGATTTGGGTTACAAGGTGATTTTATTTTCTTTGAATTAATATTAACCAAAAAAAAAAAAAATTCTTTCCCCTAAGTTAACTAAATTTCCAAAGCTAAAAATTTCCAAAGCTAAGGTTCACGTAGTCCATTAATAATAAATTTGTTAGGTAGAGGAACGTGCTGTGCCCGTGGAGGAACTGTTACTTGCTGATGAAGTTTTCTGTACAGGAACTGCTGTGGTTATAAACCCTGTATTGTCTGTGACCTATAACAAAACAAAGTAAGGAGCTTTTTGCTGAGCACGTTCATATAGTATCATAAATGACCATCTCAATTCACTTCTTCCTTTTCTTTCATATATATGTTTCTTTAAAATTATTTTTCTGTCCTGTGAAATATATTTTGGCCAATGCAGAGCTAAATACAAAACAGGATCAGAAACAGTGTCTCAAAAGTTGTATGAAACACTAACTGGAATTCAAACAGGACATACTGAAGACACAAAGGGATGGACAGTCCAAGTAGATTGAGCAATCAGCATATCTGCTATTTTTCCTTTCCTTTTCCTTGTCTTTGATATGTATTTTGGGCTGCTTATCCATTTTAATATTTGGGCTTTTGGTTGCTGACCCATTTTAATTTTAATTTTTCTTTTCTTGGTCGAGTTGTCAGATGTTGATTTGGAATGTATTTAAGAGAGCAAATCATTTTCTCTCTCTCTTTATTTTATAAAACTCATATCCTCTATGATAACTTTTTTTTTTTTTCCAAGTATATCATTTGTGATAGTTATACATTTAAAAGTGATTTTTTTTTACGAAAAAAAAATTGATTTCATTCAAAAATAGAACTCAACAAGACAAACAAATTAAATATAACACATCAGATTTAACATTAATAAAATATAAATATACTCTTCATTTTGAATTAATTGAAGATATGTAACTTTACTTTTTTTTAAAGATTATTGATGTCCAAGTATCTTTCATATCGAAAACTTTCACCACCAATCTGAATAATGTATTATGTCTTTTTTTATGATAAATCTAAATTTTTTTACTTCTATAAACGAAATCTACAACCACAAAGGAAACATAAACACCAAAAAAACACAAAAATAATTATACATAGCAAAAAAGAAAGTACGGTGAGGGTGACATGGAAGAAGAACGGTGACAACTCACTTTCTAACACTCATAAAATCATTTAAAAGTAATTTTGAGTAATATTTTCCCAACAATATTCATTCCACCATGATCAATTTTAACATAAAAGTTTTCATACATGAATCACGTTAATACTAACTTACTTTTGACAATATTCAATTATGTAAAATCAAATTGATGCTAACCCTAATTTATAAACTCCAATCCAAGCACACTCAAATTGGTTGGTAAGAACGGCGCTCACAACTTTACTCACTGTTTGTAAGCAGACCTATGTAACTTTGCCTTAAAGGAACCCGCACTAGGCCCCTGTAGCACTACGGGCTACTTGCAACAAAAATTGTATATAACCAAGGATAAGTGCAAGTAAGATTAATCTCTCAGACGTGAATATTTTGTTTTTTTGTGCTTTCTTAAACGTGAACATGAGTATATAAGTTTGATATTCTTACAATTAAATAAATTAAGAATTTTGTTAATAAATAATAATTTTATGTGAAAAAAAGTGAAATTTATATGTTTTTAATAATATTTCATAATTTAAAAACTTAATTTTTTTTCTTTTTGGCTTTTTTAATTATTGTTTTTAAGACATTAATTAGCAAAACTCTTAAGTTGATGACAGATGTACTGCAATTTACAATTTAAATGAGTCAAATTTGTAAAATATATCTTATAAATATGTAAACAAATATCCTCGTGTAAGTTAACGAAGGGAACTGCTAGAAGGATCCTACTCTACTCATTTTGAAAGCTGCTAATAATGTTAAAAAGGGGATGATAGGACCCAGGCGGGGTAGGGCTAATCCACAATTTCGTATTTTAGGGACGGCAGGAGTAAATGCATGACTCTCCGTGGCGCATATGAAATCCCGGGTCATTATTTTTTGATACTTCAGGTCGTTAATTATGATTCTTAAATTGATATTGTTTTTTTTTAAAAAAATTTTATTTATCAGACACCTTAATCAAATAAAAGTCTTTAAAATTTGTGAAGTGTATTTAGAATATTTTGTATTTGTCTTTCTCTTTCAAATATTGTATATTAAGTGACCATATGCAATTAAGAATGAGAAAATTTATTTGTAAGTGAAAAGGGAATTTTAGACAATTAATTATATCAATAATTAACATTTTTGTTCAAATGTATTAATGCAAATTCAAGCATTGAATTAGCACTTGAAGAGATAGTTTCTCAAAAAATAGGTTTGTGTATAAAATCGTTTCAATTTTCAATGGATGTGAGTGTGTGTTTGTGTGTATATATATAAATGGATATATATAGATGGTTAAAGTCAGAATGATATAGAGTAAATTTTCAGTCATTAGATTATATTTGTGTGGTCAAGATTAAATTTTAAAAAAGATTATATAGGAGAAAGCCAGAATTAATGAACTAAATTTAATGTTGACAGTTTCTTTTTTAAGAGTTAATATTAACATACAAATAAATCCAAATTCTAATGAATAAAAACTCACTCTCATATATATATACACACATATATATTTGTGTGTGTGCGCGCGCGCGTGTGTGTGCGCGCGTGTGTGTTTGTTCAAATTGGTGTCATTTGGTATAAGGTAATTTATCTAGCTTACCGATAATTTGACTTTTAAATTACCTAATAATACACATTGACTTGTTTGGTACGACATGACATAGCCTTCCAAATGGTAATTTACATGAGCGTGGCTATCTCGATTAACACCTGCATGTAATCCTAAATAATAATAATAATAATAATAATTATTATTATTACAATAATAATGATGAAAATAAAAACTAGTAATAAAATCATAATAAAATAAATATAATAATAATAATTATTATTATTATAAAAATTATAACGAAAATAAAAATAATAAAATAATAGTAGTAGTAATAATAATAATAATAAAAGTAATAATAGTAGTAATAATAATAATAATAATAATAATAATAATAATAATAATAATAATAATAAGTAATGTATATTACCCAATCTTTTTTATACATCAGATAAAATAATGTAATGTAACAGGCTTAAGTAAATAAAAGCCCAATTAGACATTAGTCCAATTAGTGGAGCCAATTTTATTATAAATAGGAGAGGAAGGGGATTACATGGGTATGGAAAATGATATTGAGCTAATCCTACCCTTCCTCTAAGGATTCTTCTTCTCTCTAGTTTTCCATCTCTATCCCTATTTCCTTGTAATTCCTACACCAAATGCAGAAAATATTATATACATTCCATTTCTATCCATAATTCATTACATTACAAAGTCACTTCGTTACAAATGGTGCTTTCATTGCCCACCATGCCTACCATCCATGGTGGTGAAACCAACTCAACCTCAACACCAGAAATTACAAAAAAAATTGCAGAAAATTTAGAAGAGAAATTTCCACTGTTCGATGGAGGAGACGCCTATTGGTGGATCCTCTGTGCGGGAAGATTTTGGGATGCACGCCGGACACCAGATCCGTTGCGATTGGAGGAGGCAGCAAAGGGACTGACCGGCAGGGCCTTGGCCTGGTTCCGAGTATGGCGACGACGCAATCCAACAGCGACGATGTTCACGTTCGAACTCGCATTTTTGCATCGCTTCAGTGAATTCGCTCCTGTTCTGCCAGAAATTGCGCACAATGCTGTTTCAGATTGGGAGGTTGAGTGGAAAGCAGCAGTGTTGCAACAAACAATTTCAACAGAGAAAAATGAAGAAAAAGCAAGGACAACAGATCCACACAAGAAAAAGAAATCAAGCATGACAACAAACATTTCCACAACACCAGAGCAACACGATTCAACAGCAGAATTACCAGAATCAGAAAGAAAATTTACAGAAAATGCAGATCGAGCAGCAGAAGTCATAGATCCAGAAATTCAAGCACAGGCAAATGCAGAAATTCAAGCATTCAAGGAGGTAAATCTATACTTACTTGCACCGGATTCAAAATTGCCTGATCCAGTTCCATCCTCAGCGCGTCCCGCGGAGGTGTGGCGGAAGCCTCCACCGGAACCACCAGATCAGAAGGCTGCGAGGGAGATAACACCACCAGAAGGGGGAATTGACGGCAAGGTGTTTCGGTTTCCGATTAGCGATTTGGCGACCCGAACGAGGAGCGGGAGAGCAGTGGTGTTAAACAGCGACCCAGCGGGCTCTATTGCGAAGTGGGGGAGTCCTCGCGGTGAGCCCCTTGCGGCGACGACACGAGTGACCACGGCACTGGCTGCTGGCACGACGAGCGTGTGGAGGGAGAGCGAAACCGTGGGGGCCATGACAGCTCCGACACTGCCAGCAACGAACGTGACGAGGTCCGGGGGGATTGAGGTCTTCACGGCGTCAGGGAAGGGGAACGGCGAGGCCGCCCACACGGCTGCGGAAGGTGACTCACCATCGCGATCACTGTGCGAGCAGCGGCAGCGCAGTTTTCGAGCAGCGGACCGAAGCAGTGGACCAAAGCAGGCCAGCGAGCAGTTGACAAGCAGCGGTAGCGCAGAGAGGGGCGCCTCGAGGGTGCGAAAAACAGGGGCGGTCGGGGCACCGCTGGTCTTGACGGGGCAGGAAGCTGTGATGGCGTTTGCGGGTGGGATCACAGCGGCGAGGGCGCGGGGGCTCGCGAGGAAGGAAGGGGAGCCCGCGGTGGACGGCGCCTTAGCGGCGGTGCCAGGCGAAGGCGGTGAGGGGGAGAGAAGCCGCGGGGCGCGGGGGTTGCGCGCAGAGGCGGCGGGGTGGCTTGCCGTTCCTGCTGCTGCGGTGACGGCGACGGGCGTGATGGGGCGTGATGGGGCGCGGGCAGGGCGAGCCTGGGTGATGGTGGCGGCTGTCTCCGCGTTGGTTGTAATGGGAAGAAAAGCATTGGTGGCCATGAAGGAAATGGTGGCCATGGAGAAAAGGGAGCAGCCACCAACAACCTGGGAAGAAGGGGAGAGGAAGAAGGAAGCTAGGGTTCCCTTGGGGGAAAATGAGGAAAGGGAGCCTTAGGGTCTCCTGGGTCCTGCACAACCCGTTGGGGTGCCAGTGGGCCAAGCCCAATTCGAAAATGGAACCTTGCTGGCTAGGAGTGACAGGAAATGGGCTACTCCTATTACAATTTTATTTCTGAAATTTCCCAAAGCTGGCCCAATTAATTTCAGCAAATTACAATGTATGCAATGGGATCCTGGAGGAATTTTTTTTGGACCTTGAGGACAAGGTCCATTTTTAAAGGGTGGGGTATTGTAACAGGCTTAAGTAAATAAAAGCCCAATTAGACATTAGTCCAATTAGTGGAGCCAATTTTATTATAAATAGGAGAGGAAGGGGATTACATGGGTATGGAAAATGATATTGAGCTAATCCTACCCTTCCTCTAAGTTCTTCTTCTCTCTAGTTTTCCATATCTATCCCTATTTCCTTGTAATTCCTACACTAAATGCAGAAAATATTATATACATTCCATTTCTATCCATAATTCATTACATTACAAAATCACTTCGTTACATGTAAATTCCAGTTATATGACGTGTGCATATCAAATATAATGTTACATTACCTGCAATTTAATAAGTGGGAATCTTTCTAAAGAGTAATCTAGATGGCAATGTACCAAACATCTCCTTAGTATTTAAATTGATAATAATGTGTCTATTAGTGTTATTATTTTATATTTTATAAATATAGGTAATAAATTAAATTTATTACAAAAATCCGTTTTAAGATGTTTTAATATATATAAAATATTTTGTAAATAAAATATTTAATTTACAAATTACTATTTTTTATAAGAAATTTATAAACTACTAAATTTCTTCAGCCTCTTTCACCAGCCTAATTTTAGAATAAATGATTTTTGAATTTTTGTTAAAGTGACTAATTCATGAAAAATTAATCGAATAAAATACTATTGCTTTGCATTTACATACTTCATTTTCATAATCTTCATATAAAAAATCTAATAGCATTTTCCATTGTTCACCTTAAAGATAGGGACAGCTAACTTAGTTTTAAGTATGATTTAGACCTTCATTGATATTTAATTTTTTAATTTTAAAAATGACTCTATGTCAATTTTTTAATAATTACAATTAGAATTATTTTATTTTTTTATAATAAAAGTCATTTGCCAAGATGTCTTATTTTCTTAACTTAATCATAGATTTCTTAACCTTATTTGTTAAATTATTTTTACTTTTCCCTTCTATCTCTCCATTTTCCTAAAAATTAACATAAATGTGTTTATTTATTTATTTTTCATCTTTTCTTTACTCTTATTTAAACCCTCATCATCTTCTTCAACAAATTTTTTCTTCCATAAAAATCTCCACCTGGGGCTTTTGAAGTAGAGGTGCGTCGCAGAACTGTTGAACGTATCCAATTAGATTGGATTTAGGTGCGCGTTTGGCGTCAGTAATTAAAACCGCTTAGCAATTAATGTGGTATTTGTAAAGAAGTTCTTAAATTAAAATTTGACCCCAACAGTGTGTCTTGAATTAAAATTTGACCCCAATATATTACCTTAGATGTATGAGTACTGCCGTTTAGACTCTCTGTAATACAAAAATGTGTTTTACTTATTGGGGCACAGAGTAATAAAAAAAGTACTTGTTCTATTGGAACTTTTTTGTATTATGGATCTAAACTGTTTGAGCCAAAAACATCTCCCTTGTTTTTAATTTTGTAAAAAACCTTGTTGAAGAAGAAGAAAAGTGTTCAAACAAGAGCAGAAAGATGAAAAATAAATAAATAAATAAATAAATAAATAAATATATTTACGTTAATTTCTAAGAAAATGAAGCGATAGGAGAAAAAAGTGAAAATAATTTAATAAATAAGATTAAGAAATATATAATTAGATTTAAAAAATAAGACATTTTGACAAATGACTCTTTTTGCAAAATAAAAAATAACATACTTTAATTATAATTATTAAAAATTGACCTAAGGTCATTTTTAGAATTAAAAATTAAAGATAAAAGAAGGTCCAAGTTAGTCGCCACTTCTAAAGATTGGCACTTTCAATGTGCACCATGTTTGTCCAATATAAACTCAGTTTTTGTATCATTGATTATCTTTGCATATTGATCCCAAATAAACTCATGACCTCGTGCAAGAACGAAAGATCGCAAGACGAGTTTGCAGGAGAAATAAGAGGGGCTGCAGGAGGTGGAACACCGTGGGGGAAGCGGATGCGGTGGGTATTGGAAGAAAGGGGTTTGCATGGAGGTTGTTGTTTAAGAGTTTTGTTTTTAACCATTTTTGGTCAAAAGGATATGAATAAAAATTTGACTTGTACTTAAGGGTTAAAACAGTATTTTTATAGTCATAGATTGAAAAATTGAAAGCCAAATGACTGATTGTATCAAAGTCATTTGGGGATACATTGAAACGTAACAAAAGAATCTGCATTTGATAAATTTGTTCATTTGTTTTTCTTTTTCAATTTTCCATTCGGTTGAATGAAAGCTGGACCCCACAGTGTGGTTGTTATGAGATGCTAGGTGTGTTTGTTTACAATTTTCTAAGCAGTACTTCTTTATAAATAGTTGTAACAGAAGGAAAACTGAAAATAAAAATAGATATAGAAAACTGTTTTGCATTTAGATATGATTGTAAAATTATTTATTTTTAAATTAATAGTTGTTGAACTATTTAAATGTAATAAATATAAGAGTACTTTTTATATAAAATTACAATTAAAAAATAAAGAATCACTTACCAAAAAATGTGATTGGTTATGAAAATGTTACTTTTTGTACCGTTAACTTTTATTGAAAAAAATTAGAAAATTATTTTATATTATTTATTTTTAATTTAAATTGATTTAATTACATATATAATTAAAAAAATCACATAAATTGAAGAAACGTGAAGAAAAAAGATATACGTGAGAGAGATACAAGAGAGTGAGTTGTGTGAGAGTTATTTATTTTTTGTATATTTACTACGGCTATCAAAATGGACCTGGTCCGTTTACCCGGTTAAATGAATGGACTTTACATGCAAAAAATAGGCCCGCGAAAATTTAAAAAAAATTAGACCGGCCCACACCCATGAAATTTTTTTAAAAATTTTTTAATAATTTTTTTTTTGAATTTTTTAAATTTTTTTTATTTTTTATTTTTTTAAAAAAATAAACGGACTAACAGACAGTCTGTTTAGGCTTGCGGACCGACCATAAATGAGCTGAACCCTAAAAATATCCATATTTTTTACCCGACCCGCCCGCTTTGACAGCCCTAATTTTTACAAAATTTGTGAGGATAGATTTGGAATAAGAATAGTGTCATGAATTAAGGGATTGCATTTTCTCTCTTTTATTACTTTTGAATTCTAATTCTAGCAGAAGAAGCAGATCCCTATTTATTTCTTAAAAAAACATGAAAATTAATTGATTAATTTTTGTTTCTTCATTTTTGAGAAGCACAAATAAACAATTAAAACTGTCATATGGGTCAAATTAAACGAATTTTTCATTATTTGTGAACCAAATTGTATATGTTTAACATGTTTATTTAATCGGACAAATGAGTCAAACTTGTGAGTTAAACTTATTTTGATAGCCCTACAAACAATATAAAAAATAATACAAATAATTTATTTTTTAAAAAAAATAAGCACTTCTTTTCTCCAAAAGCGCAAAAAATGCACTCATTACTTAGTTAAATAAATTCCACGAATGCAGCAAAGACAATTCAGCGCAAAATGTAAACAACTTTCGAAGTAGGTGTAGAATGATTAAAACATGAAATGATTTGATTTAATTTTAATTATTTTGATAGATTTAATTTGATGCATCCACTGTATAAAAAATATTACTCCATAGACCCTTTTCTTGGGTCAATATGAAAAATTAATTATTTTGAGAACATGTAGTTATTAGGCCAAAACCCACTGTAGACGGCAGAAGTAAATACAGGACTAATTGCCTTGCCCTAATCATGTAAATGAATGTTGTATTGAACCTAACTCTCTCATTTTTAGGACATTAATTATGATTCTTTATCTTTTTTTGGTAATGCTTATGATCATTTTTTTTCTGTGGAAAAATAACAAATTAAGTAACGGTTATGAGTTATGATTCTTTAATTCATATTGCTTTTTTATTTAACAAACACTTCTATCAAACAGAAGTCTTCCGGACTAATTCATATCTTTTGTCATAAAGAATTAAAAACACAGAAAGGATCGTATACCTCTCCTTAACTATCGTAAAGAATTGAATGGAATCAAGTTCGACCGAGTTGGTTGTTAGAAAGAAAAAGATTTTTTTCTTCCAAATATGTTTATCTAGAGCAAAAATGTTACATGTACACCCAATTTCATACACTCATACATACACCATTAATAATGCACAAACTTTATTCTCACGAGTGTACAGACATTACAAACTTGTAAATAATACTCTCAACTATACTTAATTAAGTGCACAAACATTACATGAGTTAAAACACAAAGTTTATGTATATAAGTACGAAGTGTATGTATGGTGTATGATTTTTGGTGTACGTGTAGCAGAACTCTATATGGAGCGAGCCACGTGTTATTTATTTATTTATTTATTTATTTGTATCCCAGTGGTTCCTAAATAAAAGGCCTCAACTCCGATGGCATTATGCATCAAATCAGTGATCGCTTCCCATTCTCACAACAGCGGAAACAAAAAAGGAAACCATTCTCATTCAACTTTTCAATCTAAATCTCTATCAAGGAGGCTACAGAGTTAGCGACAGATTTTACGTATAGGTCTAAGGTACGAATTTCTTCCCATTTTTTCTTTGTAATTTTTTTGTTTTGTCTGTATTGGCATTTATAGAGATGATACTAACAAACGGAGATGATTAAATTAACTAGGGAACATGGATGATATCATTTCCACGAATGGATCATATTTCATAATTTGTTCTGTCTTAACTTTAAAAATGACAAGAGATTGATATCTTTCCTTAACTTTTACGCATTTTGAGCTTATACCGTATTGCTGGTTATCAAATTTTCACATGATCCATCTGACATTATAGTGTTAAAATATAAAACCATATCAAAACAGTAAAATAAACAATTTGTCATAGGCAACCTTTATTAAGTCTCTGGCGTCTGAGAAATGAGAGAGCCAGGAGAGAAGAGCCATCGAGAGAGAAGAGAAAGTGAGAAGGAATTGGGAAGTGAATGAGTTGTCTTGCACAGCAAGCAACCAATGGTTTATATACATGCTGAATTGACAGCAATCAGTAACTAACAGAAATGCTTTCTGTTATGGAAGTAAAACAGAAAAATAACTAACTAACAGACAAAGCTTGATCAACAAGTAAACTAAGCTAAGCTAGTTAAATAGCTAATGAAATAACTCATTACTCTAATACTCCCCCTCAAGTTGGAGAATATATATTCAATATTCCCAACTTGGAGACTAATTGTTCAAACAGCGGTCGTGGGATTGCCTTTGTCAAGAGGTCAGCCACCTGATCTTTGGACTGAACATGAATGAGAGTGATGGCGCCCTCATTCACCTTTTCCCGGGTGAAATGACAATCTATCTCTATGTGTTTGGACCGTTCATGGAAAGCAGGATTGGAGGCAATGGCAATGGCTGATTGACTATCACAATACACACAAGCTCGCCCAATTTCAATCTCAAAGTCTCGGAGAAAGCTTTGGAGCCACACAAGCTCACTAGTGACATTTGCCAAAGCTCTGTACTCAGCCTCGGCTGAAGATCTAGACACAGTAGGTTGTTTCTTGGAGCGCCATGACACCAATGAATCTCCTATGAACACGCAGAAGCCAGTGGTACTCCTTCTAGTGTCCTTGCATCCACCCCAGTCTGCATCCACATATGCCTGTAATCTGAGCTCAGATGTGGCAGAAAACATGATTCCCTGGCCTGGAGTCCTCTTCAAATACCTGAGCAGATGGTGTAGTGCCTGTAAGTGAGTGCTCTTCGGGTTGGACATGTATTGACTGAGTTTATTCACAGCAAAACAAATGTCTGGTCTTGATATGGTGAGATACATCAATCTACCAATCATCCTCCGATATTGAGAAGGATCCTCCAAGGGGTCCCCATCATCAGTAGACAAGATGAGTTTTGGTTCCATAGGCAAGTTTTCAGGTTTTGCATCCAAAAACCCTGTATCATCCAACAGGTTTAGAGTATACTTATGCTGAGAAAGCAGTATTCCATCCGGTGACTTGGCTATCTCTAAACCAAGAAAATACTTGAGGTCACCAAGCACCTTCAGCTTGAAAAGGGACTCAAGCACCTAACCTTTTAATACTAAGGTGGATGTCCATGTTAAAATGAGGAGGATTTTACGTGAAACGTGTTTGTTTTCAATAGCATTTAATGCTTTATAAACTTAAATTTTTTTCGTTTTAGTTTTTGTAACTAATTGCATTGGTTAGCACTCACCAATGTCTCAATATATGTGTGTGTGTGTGTAAATGATGAATAGGTGTGTCACATGCTCCGAGTCTTGCACCAACTGAAATTGCATTGCTTTGCAAAAAGACTCCACTTCTTCACAACTATGGCTCCCCCTTCTATTTTGGACAAGTGCCAAGAGGCTCCCAACAGGTACCTACGAGACAAAGTATACTTTGGTTCTATTTTCTGTTTATAAAAATAATGTTGTTGATTTTTGTTATCATCCACACTTGCGCCTGAAAAAGCAGTGAAAATGGCGGTGACATCAATTGGGAAGAGATTGGATTCAGCCTAGTTCCAACAGATTACATGTATGTGACGAAATGCGCAAAGGGAGAGAAGTTTTCACATGGAACCCTCCTTCGCTATGGAAACATTGAGATCAGCCCTGCTGCTGGCATCTTAAATTATGGACAGGTGAAAAAACAAAAACAGAACATATAGTAATGTTTCATTCATTAGATCTGTTTTGATTTTTGCTCCTTGTCAAAATTCCAAAAATCAAAAACGAAATGCACAATTAATGTTAGGGAATCTTTGAGGGGATAAAGGCATACAGGGCCGAAAATGGGTCCATACTTGTGTTTAGACCGGAAGAGAACGCGCTGCGCATGAAGGCTGGGGCAGATAGGTTGTGTATGGCTTCCCCATCCGTTGAGCAATTCGTTGATGCTGTGAAGCAGACGGTCCTTGCCAACAAACGCTGGGTGTGTACTATGTACTATTTCAGGCTATATATCTATTAATTTATTTATTTATTTATTTATTTTTCCAGGTAGAAAATATATTTTCTCAATTGAATATGCTATGCTAGGTTTAATAAAAGGTTAAGTGGTTACTTTCAACTAGTGTGATTCAAGCACATGATAAGCAGCAGAAATAATTCAAAAATTGAAAGTGCAGGTGCCTCCTGCAGGGAGAGGTTCACTCTACATTAGGCCGTTGCTGATGGGGACAGGTGCTTCCTTAGGGGTGGGACCATCGCCTGAGTACACATTTCTTATTTATTGTTCTCCTGTCAATGCCTATCACAAGGTCAGCTATGTTCTTTTTATATATTAGTGGGCTTGATTAATTTTCTTGTATATGAGTGCAAAGATGGAAGAACTCACATGATCTTACAACTCCAAGAAATCTAAATTTCATCTTCAATAGTAACTTCGTTTTTATTTTTATTTTTTAATGATAGGGTCCTCTGAACTTTAAAGTGGAGGAGAAGCTGTATCGAGCAATATCTGGCTGCGCTGGAACTGGAGGGATCAAGAGTGTCACAAACTATGCCCCTGTAATCATAGCAATACTAAAACTATTTCATCGAGAAAAATTAATTCCAACTAATAGTTTTGTAAATGGTATCATACTGAGGTTTGGTCTAACGGTACAGAGTATTTGTCATATTAATTTTGCACTTTCATTGACTATGCTAGCACTTAAATGATGTTGCTTCCTCTATAGGTTTATCCAGCAACCACTGAAGCAAAGGCACAAGGATTCTCTGATGTTTTATTCTTGGATGCAGCAACTGGAAAACATATAGAGGAGGCTTCTGCATCCAATATATTTGTAGTTAAGGTACAAACCAAACTCCCTGCTATATGTACACACACACACACACACATCAACACACAATACAATAAAAAAGAATACTATAAAATAACTTCTCGTTAATATTCAACTTTATTTTTCAATTTTACCCTTATAGTTATCGTTTATAATAACTACCCATTATTTATTAGTTTTATTCTTACGGTTACCATTTAAAATTTTACTGAGTGCAATAGGGTATCGCAAAAATTTCATTTTATCTTTCTTGTGTGAAGGGCAATGCTATCTGCACTCCGGTTTTAGATGGAACCATTCTGCCCGGGATCACACGAAAATCTGTCATTGAAATTGCCTCTGATTTTGGTTATCAGGTATCTTAATTGTGGGACTCATACCTTAATCAATGGTTCTTGTATGACACGATAAGAAAAATATAGAAAATTTCTTGATTTATGTGAACTAACAAATTAAGCGAATTGTTAATTACTGGAATTATGTTAATTAAGGTAACGGAACGTGGCGTAACAGTGGAGGAAATGCTGGGTGCCGACGAAGTGTTCTGCACAGGAACTGCAGTGGTTATCAGCAGTGTTGCATCTATAACCTATAAGACAACAAGGTAAAATTAAAACTCTTCTTAAATCATTTTCCCCTCATCCTTCTCTGTTATTTTGACACAAAACTTGGTCTACTTTCCTCTCTTAAAAATATCTTGGGACTCACACTTACATCAATTAATGTTTATAAGAGAGATGGCTTAGTGGCTACACTAAGTTTGATTTCAAAGTGGTATTTTTCATTATTAACTTATGGGAATATGCAGAAATGAATACAGAACGGGAGCAGAGACGGTGGGTCAGAAACTGCGCAAAACATTGGTTGGAATTCAAACTGGATGCGCTGAGGACACAAAAGGCTGGACACTTCGAGTAGATTAATTGCTTAAGCAATTAATTGGTTATTGTTATGTTAAGGTTTTGCAATTATAGACGTTAAACAAGTGTCGTGTGTTTACTTAGTAGCAATGCAATTGAGCGCAATAATTTGATGGGAAAAACAAAAGTATTTGACGTGATCCAAGGCAAGGTATCTCCCATGCAAGTTGCCATTGCAGCGATGCTTGCGTTGTTTTTCCGTTTTCAGGGGTTGGCCATGTGTGAGCTGGTGCTGTCTCCAGTTGAGTATAAAATATTTAAAATTAATGCTTCACACCAACATGAAACTCAAAAAATTGACATTGGTTGTAAGGGTGAGTTGGAAAATCATACTACTCTACTTAACGATGAAAATGAAAAAATATGTATTACTTGCAAATTACTCTGTTTCAATTGGGTTAAATAAATTTTTTACTTTAATAAATCACAAATTTTAATTTTACACTATTACTTTTTCTTTTTGTTTGAGTTCTCAATAATTTTTTTTTTTAATCTCTAATATTAAGTTAGACCGTTAAAAGATGGTTAAACATGGTCAAATCAGTCCTTATCAAATTGGTTAGAACCATTGACCAATTTGATCACGATTTAAATCCGATTTATCCATGTTTAATTATGTTGATCAATTGACCATATTTAATTATGTTGATCACGGTTAAAACTTATTTTAGTCATATTTGACCAAATTAAAATGGGCCCACCTAACTTAACTTTGTGTCATATTGTAAAGTAAAATTATGGTTACCGATATTTTAAAAGTTATTTATTTGATCTTTATATTTATAATTATTCAATACACATCTATATTAATTTGCTAACTATTATTACAAGTTATTTTATTGGCTTAAATATGTTTCTAATATCTGAAAAATTATAAATTTTGTATTTTACTATTGAAAAAAATTTGTTAGGAAATTGCCCGGACAAAAATTTTTTTTGTAGGATTTAGACTCTTCCGTCAAATTGGACAGTTAACTGATGAGACAGTTAACTTGGCCACATGGCACATGGCAAGCCACATGTCCACAAAAAAAAATTCAAGGACTATTTCTTAACAAATTTTTTTAAGAGTAAAACACAAATTTATAATTTTTTAGAGACTAAAATATATTTAATTTTATTTTATTTTACTCGTATGTTATGATCCTACAATATGCTACTTATCATGCATGTATAAGATAGCAGCCATAAATTATCTCCACACGGGTTTCTACTCTTTTTTTAAACAAATTTTCCTTGTATTTTTACTTGGCCTAAATATAGGTTTTATATAGGACTTTAACGGTTTCTTTGACTTATTTTCTACAAATTGCAGAAAAATTAAAGTTGAAACTTACATGTGTACCTATGTAAGTGAATGTAATAAATGGTACAAATATTATATGAACAAAACATCTTTTCTCAATCGAAAAAACTTACACGGATAATATGTACATATGCACGGTAAATATAATAATATATTGCTATATGTAAAATATATATATATATATATATATATATATATATATATATAT
>QANU01112644.1:89412-105519 GCA_003254905.1 Nissolia schottii
ATATATATATATATATATATATATATATATATATATATATATATTATGATGTGTATATTAATTAAGAAAGCTAGTTCATGATCAATGTAATTATTTTTTAATTTTCTAAATACTTTCTCTCTCTATTAAATCACACACTCTCTCTCCATCACGTAGTACCGTTAGGGCATACTCTGTCACCTCTGCTCTCACTCTCTCACTCTTACAAACCCAACATGATAGAACTAGACATTAACACAACAACAATAGGATCAACATCAACCTTATACCTTTTCTCTATCAAATCAAACTTTCTCTCATCTTTTCTCACTCTCACTTCAGCATAAAATGTAAGTATCAGCATAATAAACATAAACATCAACCTAATAATCTTAAGTATCAACATAATAAAAATAGATATCAACACATCATAAAGGTATATCAACATTTATAAAAATAAAAATAAACCCTTTTTATTTAAACAAACGATGATATTTTTTTTTATATTGATGCTTATGATTATTACGTTAATACATATTTCTATTATATTATTGTCAACATGTTTTGGAGATAGGGAACAAGAGAGATAATGTAATTTGATAGAAAAAGAGTAATTAAATTTTTTATTATATTTATAGTCTCACTAATTGTCATTTTTATAATAGGTTTTAAAATAACAAGTATTTTAATGTGAAAATAGAATTATCGACTAAATTAGCACTTATTAACACTTCTAAAAACTTCAATTATCTAATGCAAAAATATGATTTGCACACTATGTGTAGATATTTTTGAGAGGACACCATGAGTCGTGGATGTTATATTATCGGGTTTCTTATGTGTCTTTTTATGATGTACAAAAGAGGAATAACTGAGCAATTCCATTAAAGTATGTTTGGCGGATAGAATAGTATGAACTATGACACATTACTATTTGTATTTAGAACTATTTTGTCTGATCAATCTTCAAAAAGACAAGTGGTAGAGAATATACTCAGAATCAGACTCATCACAACAAAACCATAATCGAAGTTCAATACAACGTGTGGATAGTGCAGCATGTTTTATCAATTTCTACCCTTGATTATGCTATTCAAATGCTCTATCAACAAGTCATTCCAGGTATCTGTAAGTCCTGGCAAGCACCAGTGCATGCAATCATCATGTCTTTTCCCTCCGGCAGAAGCTGGGTGAGCGTCAGCCCTGAACTCACTCAAGTGAGTGATGTCCAAAATAACGAAACCAGACCCCTTGAGAGCCTTATAAAGGTGTTCATTCACCAGTCGAACCTCGACGTTTGTCCCATTGTTCTTCACAGAGAACAGTTCTTCCACCTGAAAGGGCAAAAAATACCTTCCACTGTCAGCTTATTTAACAATTTAGGAAGAAAGAAGACTGTAACTTATCACAATGAGAAGATGTAAGAAACTCGCTTTAAAAAGGAATCAAATGTCATTCAATGGATGGCAGTTCAACTCAACAATGCTTGAAAAAATAATAAAATGGACCCACTTGCTCTGTTGATAATGGTTGATGCCTTTGGCATGAACCACCTTGATCCCAGTCTCCCCCTTCAAAATGTCTTGGTGATTGAGTGCGAAAAAATTTGACCGCGCCTGGTCGAGCTCTTTCCTCCACATATGGGATCTGCTAACAAAATCACTCCATCTTATTAAAATACACAGAACAATCCCATAGCTACTTGAACTAGTTGTGATTTAATCCAGGGTAAAACAAACAATAAAGTATATCATGATTAGTTCCAGGTAGAAATAATTGCTTAACTTAGGTTCAAAGTTTTGGAAAGAAGAAGAGACATATCCAGATATCCTATATTAATTCAGCACATAGTACCCAACCATTGATGTCTCTAATGAAAAAATTGCCTGACTTAACTTTCATTGTTATGTAGAATATTTCATCTTAATGTTAATGCTCGAGATAGTTCCCAAATGCTGATTTGTCAATTGAAAAAGGAAGGAAGAACGAGTTGACCAATCTTTATAGTCAGCGCTAGTTTCCTTTTTTCTGTTATCATACGAGACACTGCTGAATGCTGATGGAAAATCCTAATGTTCCAACTTCAGTGTGAGTAGGAATTTTAATACTCCATGCATTATTGAATTTGCAACATCAAAAGTTTGGAATTCAACTCATTGACAAGGCCTGCAGAAAGTCAGAAACCCTCTTACAGCAAGAAAGATTTAGTGTGTATGATGTCCACAACACCACACCAAAAATATGCCAAATAAAAAATGGAAAACTTTCCCTCACTAAACAACCACCACCAAGCCTTATCAGTACTGGATGGGATTGACTACATGAATCAAATAACACCATAGTATCTCATTGTAAACCATACATACCAGTGTTATCATTAGCATAATAGTCTAAATAGCATTTTGGCAAAGTCCCGCTATTTTTCCCGTTATAGCGCTGCTATTTCCACTTATTATAAAATTTGCGGAATAGAGTGGATATATGACAACAAAACATGGTTCGGCATAAAGCCTGTGTCCCCAAGTCTATCAATTTTATACTTAATATATAGAATACAATGGAGAAAACAAAGGAAACAAAAGAAGTTTGTAAACTTGCTTAACATCCCAAACCCCAAATACACCTCACGTGTATAGACTCGAAATCTCCGAACCAAAAGTTATAAAGAGAAGAGAAAGAGAACAAACTTCTCAAGATTGTGTTTATGTTTGAGATGATATTACAAAGGAGAAAATGTTTTGTAATTATAGGCTAAAAAAAACCTCCCATAACCATTCACTAACTAAGGGGAAGAGATGTTAATTTCTATCCTCCCTAATTGGAGAAACCAAAAATAGAGGAGTAACATTCATTATTTCAAATCACAAATAACAAATCTCGACCTTGGCTTGAACTGAATGTTGAATACATGGCAGCAGTGGAAGCAGTGAAGGAAACCATCTGGCTTACAAGACATCTAGGTTGTATACTGTGATATTCAGAGTGCAATACATTTGACGAAAAATCAAATGTATCGTAAAAGAACAAAGCACATTGATGTTTGGTACCATTTTCTAAGGAGGGAGATTATTTTACAAGGTGAAATTAATGTGAAAAAGATTGGTACCTCCGATAACCCGGCTAATATGCTTATGAAGTCAATCCCAATTTCTAAGTTCATCATTGCTTGGACATAGTCAGTGTTCGTAGCATTTGAAGGCAACATATGTAGTTTGAGCCTTGATGGCAGTTCAAGCCAAGGTGAAGGTTTGTTATTTGTGGCTTGAAATAATGAAAGTTTCTCCTTTATTTTTGGCTTCTACAATTTGGGAGGATAGGAATTAAAATCTCTCCCCCATTAGTTAGTGAATGGTTACAGGAGCCTTTAGTAGCCCATAAATACAATACATTTTCTTCTTTGTAATATTATCTCAAACATAAACACAACCTCTCAGAAAAGTCTATTCTCTTTCTCTTCTCTTTGTAACTTTTGGTTCAAAGATTTTGAGTGTATACACGTGAAGTGTATTTGAGGTTTGGGATGTTGAGAAGTTTATAAACTTCTTTTGTTTCCTTTGTTTTCTCCTTTGTATTCTTTATATCAATTATAAAAATTTGTAGACTTGTGTGTAAATGCAAATGTTATAGGTTTTGATGATGCCAAAAGGATATCAATGGATTGTCAATCAAAGGACAAATAAATGACGCAAATGAGAAATCAATCGCAATACACTTCAAGAAAAAACTCCAAGCAAATTGGCTCTTCAAATCAAATCAATATTGATGATTTCAATTGCAAAGAACAAAGTCAAACACTCAATTTAGTATTACTTTTTAAGACTTAGGTTCTTTTGTTAAAAATTTTCTCTTGATAACTTTCTATAGCCATGGTTTTGATTCAATCATTTAAAAACCTTTTGAAAAACTTCAAGCTAAAAGAAATAATGCTAAAGAAGTTTTTCATAAAGTATATAACTTGAATATAACATCACAAAGGTTTTTCATCAAGGGTATATAGTGAAAAAATAGTAAAATATGTTTTCAAAGGCCATGTAATCGATTACCTTGTTTAAGGGAACCAATTACACACTTCTAGACTCAAAGTAATCGATTACACATGAACCCACGAAGCTTGTAATTGATTACAATATCCTGTAATCGATTACCACTATTCAACTTGTATAATTTTCTCTATTGAGAGAGTGATTTTCATTCTTCCTCATGTATTTCTAAATCGTTATAAGAGGATGAGGCATCTTTCAAGTGAATTAAGAGCAAGGAATCTTTTGTTCTCGAGTGGCTTGAACTTAAGGGCGAGAGATCCCAAAAAGTTAAAACACTCAAGTGTTGTAAAGGTTTTCCAAACACCTGTAAGGATTGGAACAAGTGGAAAAACGGGACTAAACGTAGGCCACAGAAGGTGACCGAACCAGGATAAAATTTTGAGTTAGTTTCTTCCCTTACTCTTTACTTTATTGCAAGTTTAATTTATTATGGTTATTTCTATAATTGAGTAAATTCTTAATGATTTCATCTTTGTTAATTTGTTCCATTGCAAGTAATATTTAAATGCATGAACATACACAATTTCTTAATGTTGGATTAAGTTTTGAAACACCCAATTCACCCCTCTTGGGTGTTGGTTGCCATGGCTAACATTGTGGACATAGGCTTTACGCCGAACCACATTTTGTTGTCATATATCCACTCTATTCCACTAATTTTATAACACCGCTATAGCGCCAAATTAACACTGTAAAATAGCATTGCGGCCAGCTCCAAACCCGCTACGTTATTCTACTATAGATGCGCTATAGCCACTATTTGACAACAGTAGTACATACAGACCCCTCACAAGACACTTACACACAAATTGTTTCTTATTAGCCATAACTATGACTTGGTCATCTATTTTCAAGATATAAGGTTAATGTAATCAAGTTTCAACAAGAGATATTTGTTCTAAAGCCAAACTTGTCAATTGTAACAAGATCATAAGGAAGCTAAAGTTAAAGACGATGACATTCTAGATCTAGGAAGCTGTGGCATGATTCGCAATGGAGAATCACTGGCAATATAAATTTTATTTTGTATATTAAATCAGATGACTAGGACCCCAATAGGCAATAAGCATCTTATCTCATGAAATTTAGTACCCTGACATGTGATTTTCAATACTTCGTAACTTAATAGGGAACAAGCATTACGGAGCATAAAAAATGAAAATAAGAAGAAAAAACAATACAGCACCAATTAACACAATATCTTGCACCTGTTAGTAGGTAATTGTTTCATACTCTATAAGGTTAATTTCTGAGTCATTTAGTACATTACTTAAGTTCCTAGTTTCTACCAGAAAGAGTAACAAAGAGTAAAGACATTACCATGTGCTCTAAAACCATATCCAGGCCTCGATTCGGAGGTAATGGAGGGATTACTGGCTGACCCTTCTTGAAGAAAAGCATAGGTGACTTCATAGGGTCAAATTTTGAGGGGGCCCAGTACCTGTTTACATGAACCAAGAAGAATCCAATAAACTAAATGAAATCTTTGCATAATTTTTCTCACAAATTTCCAAATAACTACAACATCAACTTAAACAAAGAAAGGAGATACACGCAGTGAAAATTATCTGAATGGTTAAAACAAATTATAAAAAAGTTGTTTCATATTATCAAAGAACAACTCTGACATCAGCTCAACTACAAAGACATTTCTAACATGAACAACTAGAAAGGAAAACAACTAGAATACATCACCAATTGAAAGATATGTAAAAATACCAATGCCCAGTATTGAAAATTAGAATGTCGTGGAAACTTGGAGCTTGTGACCACGTGCCTTCTGGAACATCAACATCAACTCTAAAGCCCTCTCTGAATCCAAGAGCTTCTAAGGCACCCCCATTTTCACTAGCTGACCATCTGCATCAATCAGAGGAATAAGAATAATAGTTAGCAATTTGCAACCAAACAACACCACATAGTCAAATAGTGGCACATAAGACAACAACAGAGCCTAGAATATGCAATTTCATAATAATTCTACATTACATACATACATGCTAGAGAATTCATCCATATAACAGCAGCATACAACTGCTATTTCAAATAAGCTCAAAAATGAATTGACACCACAACAGCATAAGAATTACAAAAACCGCAAAGCTTACCTACCATAACGTGCGAGGAGATTGGTCCGGTGGTAGGCGATGGTAAGATTGTGGCTGAGAAATGTGAATCCCCTGTCAGCGCCAACAGGTCGCCACTTCTTCACTTGCCCATTGGAGATGCTCTTGAGAGTGCAGAAAAGCGACACAAACATGTTCCTATTCAAGGAGTCCCCAACAAACCCTGCACTGCTGAACACCCGTCATTAAGAATGCCAAAAAAATAAAAGCACACAACTTTGTTCATAGAATAAAAAACAGAAGAACGCCCATCACTAGTAATTCCAAAAAAGCAACACTACTTCGTTCCAAGAATCAAAAAACAGAAAACGCCCATTACTAGCAATGCCAAAAAGCACACAACTTTGTGCCTAGAATCAAAAACAAAAGAACACCCAAATCACACCAGAGAGAAAGCAAGCTAATACCAATGCTAGTATCTCTGTGACTTTCAAGGAATCCAACGGGATCGAACTGGGGGAGATCGCATCCGCGAGGCTTCCACCGCCACGTGGCGAGCTCTCGGGCGTTGGATTTGTTGCCGGAGATGCAGTTCCATCCCTTGAAGATCTCCTTGCAGTGGTGGTCGTACCTCGGGGCCCTGGCCTCGTCGCGGATCCAGGTGCCGTCGGAGAAGTCGCAGGGAGGTTGCTGGATTCGGAAGGTGCGGAGGGAAGGGGAGTGGGAGGTGGAGGCGTTTCTGAACTGGGAGAGGAGGATGAAGAAGGAGGTGAAGCAGAGGAGAGAGAGGAGAGGGAAGAGAGGGACCTTCTTCGCGTTGTGGAGGTTGGGTTCCCTTGTGCCTGTGGCCATGGCAGGGTTGCTCCTGCTCCTCACACTGGTAACAATGGCAGGTTCCACTGTTTACTTATGGTCTCCTTTTCCTACTGTGTGATCGGTCACCCTCAAAAGTAAATAGGAAATGATTTTGGGGCAGAAAAGTTTCCATTTAGGGATTTGAATCTCCCCGTCTCAAAGAGTTAGTGTTGGTCCAAATTTCCTAACCTAAAACTCCTAATCGTGTGAGGAAGGCTACCAGGGTACCACTGTGGTTTGGTAGCATTCGATAGTATCCCTATTTTCTACCATCCAAAAAACTTTTCAAAATTACAATTGATGCCCCCGCACTTTTCACTAATCAACCTTTTTAATATTGCACACTGTCCTTACTGAAAAATTTGTTTGCAAATGTGGCTTCCCCCTTTCTTGGTCACCCTCCTCACCTGAATCACCCTCTCCTTGAACCCGGCGACGGGCAGATTCTAGATCTGCACGGTGTCCTTGGCGTGGGGTGGAGGGCGGCGTTGTGGGAGGCCCGGCGGTGGGGGAAAACGAGCTGTGAGGCACGTGGCAGAGAAACAGGGAGGGTTTCATGCTGAAGAAGAAAAAGTTGGGGATTGTGCAGCAAGTGTTGCAGAAGTTGAAGAGGATCTGTCACTAGCTTTGTGGGATTACTCAATTAGTGTTGGTCCCATCATCTGCAGTAAAGTAAAGATTGGAGAAGATGATCATGAACTGTTAGGGATAACATAGGTTATGCAATGGAAGAGCTCTCTACTTTTTGTTTGATTTGAATGTAATAATGGATTTGATCTATGAAATGATGATCTATCTGTTTAAAAAGAGTGAGCTATGAATGGAAGTGAGCAACAAGACTAAGCTTATATTCCGTTGTCAGGGACCGTCCATGGCATGCAGCGTTGTTACCGACCAATAGTTCCTCAGCCGGTGGTCTCTGCCGACGACGCTACTGCTGATGACATGGCGCTCGTCGTCCATGCGCACCTCCCTCACAGTGCCCACGCACGTGCCATCGCCACCTGCCACCACGCGGCAGCTCCTCATGAAGTTCTTGTACCCCTGCTAGTTGTCGAACTGCTAGACCATCGGCCACACGACAGATCATCACCAGGGTTTCCAAGGTCCAGGTTCCAAGGTGGTTAAGGGAGGGAAGCAACTCAAGTTCAAGGTGGTGGTGGTCGGAGACAAGAAAGGTGGTTCAGGTGAGGAGGATGACCAAGAAAGGGGGAGCCACATTTGCAAACAAATATTTCAGAAGGACTTGTGTGTAAAATATTAGAAAGGTTGATTAGTGAAGAGTGTGGGGGCATCAGTTATAATTTTGGAAAGTTGTTTGGATGGAAAATAGGGGTACCATCCAATGGTACCAAACCATGAGGGTACCATAGTAGCCTTCCCCAATCTCTGTAGGTAGAAATAACTCCAGAAATTCTTAATTTCTTTTAGGGCAAAACATGATCAATATGTTGCTAGGACCCCTTTGTTGCTTCATACAACACTAAATAAAAATTTAAAAAAGCTGAATTATACTTATTTTATAAGGAGAATGTTTACTTTGGTCTTTGAGACCCTATTTATTACATAAGATAATACAAGATAATATTAATGAATATAGTAAAATTTATTTTTATTATATGTTTAATATAACACATGATAGTGATCTAGTCCATTTTTATCCTATAATCATAAGACTAAATAATTAGATACCTAATTAGACATGATAATATTATTTATATTTAACTTTCTCTCTCATTATCAATTCACATACGAACCTCTTTAACCAGTCACTAGATGCGGGAATACAGTCATACCGCCCATCATCACCCGCCACTGCCACCGCCCATTTTCACTACCCACTATCGCCCTACATCACCTTTTCTCCCCTACAATATTGACCTCCATCGCTACCTGCAACTGTGACGAGAGTCCCATGGAGGCCATGGATCCAGCAACCACAAGTGCAAATAATGACCACCTCCTCCGATGAACAGTCACTGAAGCAAGCACCACACTATAAGAAAGTTAACTATTACCGTCTAGATATTACCGTCGGACAAGAGGCCGATGATATTACCATAAAAAAATGAAAATATCTCCGATGGTAACCGGTTTGCTCGTAAAGAACCGGGGAAGAGGCATTAGGTCACTGTTGGAGAGATGAATCGACGGTAAAAGTAACGGTAAATGTTCACGGGAAATGGTGTAACATCCCGCTATTTTCTTAGTAAGAATTTCGCCGAATAACTGCTCATAGAACTTTGGGTAAGAGTAAACATGTGGAAGTCTGTAGGAATTATTCTGTTGAGTTGTGATAAATTTCGATGATACTCAAATGATTCCTACTGACCCTCAGAATTGGATGATGAGGTTTAACTGGCTGTTACATGGAGTTCTGCGGAGTTTCGGACGGTTCTGCAGACACTAAAACGGCTCCGTTTAGCATGTAAAATTGAGCAGAGAGCCCGAAGTCTCTGGAAACCCCACCGGTACCAGGAAAAAGTCTCAGACACCTTAGGATAGTCCCACGACCCCATCGGGAAGGTTGGAAAAGAACGAAACCGCAAGCCGAACGGTTGTCGGCAGACACAAGAACGTAGAAACGGGTCGAACGTATATGTGAAAAATACTCTCCGGAGTAAAATTCACCAACGCCTTCTAAGATTAATATTCCTAGGTAGAGGGAAATTAGAGGATCGCGACAGTACAAGCAGAATATTTTTCGGACGACCGTGCGCGACGCACCGACACTGCGAGCGATAAAACACCAGCGAACTGGAACCGGGAAAAAGTCAAATTTGGGGGCAGCCCACGTGAGGAAATCAGATTCAAGGAAAATAATTTTAAATTCAAAATACTATTCATGATGTGACATTTGAATTATCATCCAAATTAATTAATTATAAAAGAAATTAAAAAGGGCATTTTGGTAATTATGCTTAGGGGCAAAAAGGTAATTATGGGAGGCAGATTTTTGCCTATAAATAGCCAGCCATAAATTAGAAAAAATGAGGAAAATTCATAACCTAGGGGAAACTCTGTCCATTTCCCCAGAGACTCGCTACAAAAACTTCACCAGGAAGCTTGGATCGCGCCCGACGCTCGGAGAACGACTCTCCTACTCCTTCCATTATCACCGAACAGCCCTCCACTAAGTGGGTAACTCTAGTTTACTCACCTCTTTGATGGTTGATGCATGCCTATGTGCTTATGTATGTGTGTGTGTATGTCTTTATGTTTTCATGTATTTTAGAATTGATGCTAGGATGTTTGGATGATTCTGAAGGGTCCTGTGACCTGGACTAGATAGGATTTTGATGGTTAGAATATGTGTGAAAACCTCAAGGAGTAACCATAAGAAAAGGCAAAGAGAAGGAAAGAAAACAAAGAAAACAATTTCAGATTCGCCAGTACCCGCTGAGCGGCTCTTGGTAAAGCTGAGCCGCATGAACCGATGTGCGGCCCCAAGTCATAGCTGAGCGCTCTGGTTCAAACCGCTGAGCGGCCCTAGGGTACCGCTGAGCGGTCCGAGACTAGAAATGGTTATGGATACTGTTTTGAGGCACATAGTCTAACACTCAATGTTGGGACTGTAAAGTGTAACTGAAATATGTGAAGTATGTGCATTTCATGCATTTTATGATAAGGGAAGTTAAAGAATTAGAAGTAAGTATGCAATAAGTAAAGATTATGAATTGAACCATAGGGAACAAGTCATGACATGCTGCAGGTACGGAAAGGAAAGAAATGTTGAGAATGCTGAATGAAAAATGCTGAAAATTCTGAGGCCGTGATCACGAGAGCCAAACAACGATCCCATTTCAGTAGGTCAGAGGGACATACTGAAGATGGAAGCCCGCCACAGGTAGTGTCGATATGGCATACTTGGAGGTGTGCGGTTATCACGCCTAGCATTGTCAAAAGAGGGCACTGCTAGGTGGGGGTACAATATCCGCCCACTGCCGAGGGGTCAAGAGAGGACAGGCGGTAGGTGGAAGCCCACCGCAGGAAGGTCGAAAGAGGACCTACCTGGGGGTGCGAGGTTATCCCGTTGTAGTACTGTCGAAAGAGGGCACTACTACGGTGGGGATAACATATATTCCAAAAGCATGTTCATTCTGCTGTGCATGAGTTTATGAAATGTATGTATTTGATATTCTGTAATTACCGTCAAGAGAACGCTCGAGACGGCTATGTATGTATACGTAATGTTAACAAGCACGAGAACTTAGTAAGCAAGAGTAGTTCCCCCATCACTTAGTAATGTAGATAAAGCTATTCAGAATTGTAGGCCAGATAATAATCAGTAGGATGTTTAGTATGCATGTTCACTTAGAAATCTCTGAGCGGCCTGAAGTCTGACCTAATGTAACACGAGATACAGGAACTAAAGTTATTTCCACTGAGAACCTACCGTTTTCACTCCCACTGCCTTATGACTTCAGGAACTTATGATGAGTCATATTTTGAGGATGCCGGCGAGCCGCCCGAGGAGCCATGAGCTGTTGCCACCGAATATGGACCAGAGATAGCTGGATGCCGGGATTTTTGATCAAGGGCATGCTGAGTAGTATTCCAGTAGCCCTTGCATTTTGATATGATGTATTTTGGATTCTGTATATGGTATTTTGGATTATGTATATGTTGATTGTATATTATTTATTGTAATAACTACCTGACTGTTATGATGGACCAAATGGATGTATATTGTATGCTTTACTATTATTCGAATACTATAGCTAAGCCCAAAGGCTTTACCGCTTGTTATATTTTTCTTTCCGACGCATGGCTCTATTTTAGTAATTATTCAATGCAAAGGAAAAGTTTAAAAATTGGTCCCTATTTTCGTAAGCAATTATTTTCGAAAGATAAAATGGACTAAGGTATTCCCACCAGGTAGTAAACAACCTAGTGAGCTTGCGTACGACTTAAGCGTATGCAGTTAGCTAGGGTATTTCAAATGGCGCGAAAAACTTATCGTCAGTCTTTGTCGAAGGTAAAAATGTGAGCTTTTGTTTTAAAAAATAAAAACCATTACCGTCAATATCATTGCCAACGGTAAAGTCCCACCAATTGTAAACTACCACGTCTTCACCATGAGCGGAACAGTCACACGTTACCGTCGATTTGATCCAACTGTAATGTCCTCAGAATATCTGGGTGTTTACCATCGGCTATATCCGATGGTAAATATCTCAGAGCACGTCTTCCCACATTCGTGTCTCTAAGCAATAATTGCATGTATTACCGTCGGTCATGTCCGATGGTAATAAGCTAGGAAGACCTAACATTCAATTTGTACCGTCGGCCATATCCGACGGTAAATAGTATCTCAAAATGCAGTGTTTTGAATTTGACATGGAATGCTACGTTTGGTAAAATGGTTACCGTCGATGATGATTATGCCGACGGTAACAGAAATATTTTAGCACCAAAAATTGGGGCCACTTTTTTGTTACCTCAGAAAATTTTCATTAATCTATGGTAATCTACGAATATAAGACGCAGAGTTTTGGGATACTCTTTATAGTTGGACATGTCCGACAGTAATAATTTTGATAAAACGTTGTGTTTTGTACATTGTTATTACCATCGGACTATACACTTACCGTCGGTTATGTCCAACGGTAATTTTTCAAACCCGAACGCTTAATTGAATTGTATGATAACAAAGTTATGAGTACGTTGTGTTATGCCTTGGGTGGTGCATTCCACTTTTGGGAAGGTGTGTAGGACCACTACTCCTCTTTTAAATTCAATTTGAAATTAGTTTTCTCAATATGAGTTTTGATTCATTGTAGCTTCCAAATAATCCGGACTAGTTTCTGCTTGGTAGTTTTAGTTTTGGTCCTAGTGACCATTCTCTTGTATTTATTTTTCTCTGATTAATAAATACATGTATCTATCTTTGGCAGAGGAGGAGGAGGATATCAGCTATGGCTGAATTCAAAGAAATTATTTTTGGTCATTCCGAATTTATACAAGTTTTGTTGCATTTGGAGACTATTATTGGACTGGCTCAATATTAGATCGGGCCTTTAAGACCTCGTGGCCGTCTAGCCCTTTATCATTATGATTTAATAACAATAAAGCATTGTATTTATATGTTGACAAGAAAAAGGAAAAAAAAATTGTATTTATATGAACCACAGCTTGACTAGCTCAAATATCAATATCCGTTAAGTCTTGTATTTGAGTACGGTGATTGGCGAATAAAAATGCTAATTGTAAGAAAATTTTATTTTTATAGTGCCCCGACATAAATCAATATAGATTATGTGTCGTGTGATAACTATCATATGCTAATCATTGAAAACATATGGGATTCCGTTGACAAAACAATTTATGTTAAAAGTCTTTAGAGATAATTTAAAAAAATTAAGCGATTATTTTTTTAAAAAGTAGTCGTTACTAAATATGTCATAATTGTCATTAGGAATACTTGTATATGCGAGAAATGCGCTTCTATTGTCTCTGTACGATAAAATCAAGTGTTACAAAAAATTACACCCATAAATTATTATTTTCTTACGGAGTATTAGGCAAGTTTGTGTTTTATTCGCTTATAGAGTGAGAATTAACTTTAGGTAACTAAGTTATACAATTATCTAAATATCACTCTACAAGTATGCATAACACAGTTCTATTTAATATTTACTTAATAATTTTGTTGCCTTGCACTCACTCTGTATGCCAATCCCTGACTCTTAGGCTGGAACAATACCTTTGCTCCGTTAACAAATATTGTTTATAGCATTTCTTAGTTAAAAATGTGTGCGTGTCCACATTTTTCCCATCAATTTCTCCTTCTCTTCATACGTTGCTTTGATTAATTCTATCTAACTCTACTTCCTTCAACTCCATTAAGAAAAAAAATAAATAAATAATCTTCCCGGTCGTTAGGTCATGAATTTAAGCACGTAGGACAAAAAAAAATGGTCCTGTGTATAAGCGACTCTTGAAGGTTTGAAGGGCTCAATGCCAAACACTGCTAATTTCTAACTCCTCGTACAACGTAGAGATCATGTATATATGCATGAAGTGTGACCAAGGGACGTAATTGAAGTAATTGAATTATATTTTTGTTCTAGACAGGACAGCCACATATGACCCCAACACACACACGAATTTGCTTAGTGACGTAGTTAATTCAACAGCATATATGCCACAAGCATCACTACGTGCAACAACAATACACAAATCGAGAACGGGGAATAGTGGCATACTATATTGCATGCATATGCCATAGCATCCATTATTGTGCAATGAAAGGAGTTTTCTCTAATTTCTTGATGACGACTTAAACACCAAAATCATTATGATATTCTAATGATAAACTATGACTTCCTCAGTCTGGAAACTCTAGCTACAAGCCTATAACCGTGCGATCGATAACTTGTTTTGTATAATAATAAAATAATGAGTGATGAAGATAAAAAGCAAAATAGATGACCGAGCTTCTCGGTAAGGCTTATCTTCGCTCGGACGGTACGGATAGATGATTTATTTGTTTATTTTATTTTATTTATAAAGATAGACCAATCGTCAGACATTTTTTTTCTTTGACTAAAACAAATGTTACATATTATATTTGTTAAACGGAGTCAAACACTACTTCAAATGTTTAGCGCAACTTAGGATCAATGACTAAAATATGGATCAATCACAATGACTTTTTTTTGTTTGGCACATTTGAATTTGTAATAAAACACGTCTTTTCGTTCTAACCACCATGCAAGTCCTTACACAATGATAGACCGATGCACTTTAAGATACTCATTTCTATGATAAGACTCGTATAGAATGCATAACCTATTTATGGTGTAGGAATGATTCATTTTAATTTTCGCCATTAAAAATTAAGTACATAAATAATTTTAATAATTATCCCCCCTGTTTCTCAATGTTAATCGATTTTGTTTTTTTTAGAGTTATTAATAATTCAATGCATTTGGTGTGGTGTCTAAATGCATTCAATTATTAATAATTCTATAAAAAAAACCAACATTAAGGAACCGAGGGGGTAAATCGAATGGTTTGAATAAGCTTAGCTTGTATTGTAGTGCACTAAGAAGCACCAACATTGACACGGATACAAGACATGGTGACACACTAATTTTAAAATTTTATAGGATACAGACGTGATATATATATGTATAAAATTAAATATTTATAATAAATTCTTAATATTTTCATTTATTAATATCAAATTACTAATTTTTAATATTTTTAAAACCTCTTTCAAATATATGGAGCATTTAAGATATCATGTCCTAATACTTGCTAATTTTTTTAAGAATCTATATTATAAATTATTTAGTATTTAAAATATTTTTTATTCAAACACGATTAAAAAAACTTTCATATATAGCTTGGATACGATTAAACACGACTAATCATAAATTATTTTGTATAGGGTTTAGGGTTTAGGGTTTAACGTTTAATATGTGTGTCATATAAGTGTCTTTGTGTGTCGGGTACAAAGACACAACAATACTATGTAGTGCACCATATTTACGTCTATGCACTATAGAATGCACCATCTTAAAGCGGTGTGCATTCAATTTAAAGCTACAACCTTATTGGGTTGGTGTTTAACGTATAAAAATGTTTAAATATCAATACTATTAAATGGGACTTGTTAACCTCGAAGAGATGCAAAATACACTAGAATTGATCATAAAGTCATTAAAAAATATAACTAGACAAGGATTTTTAAAGGCAAATTTAAGATGGAAAAAATCGTAGTAGAAAACAAAAGTGTCTTCAACCTATCCAATTTAAGGCACACAAAAGAAAGAGCAATAGACATTATAACACTCAAAATTAGCAAATATAATGACAATAATTAACATAAAATCAATTGCACAAAGATAAAAACTTAAAGACCCACCCAAGAAAATAAAGCAACCCCAAGTTTCCTTCGGCATGGCCATTAAAAACAAGAGAAAACTAAATAAAACATTGAGGAAATGACACCCCAATTGTAAAAATTTCATCCATTATATCAGCAACTCAGATATTCTATTGCGCGTTGCTCCCAATGCATTCTTTCCAAAAATTTCTCCACTTCTTCCACAAGTGAAATATGTTTATTTCTTAATAGTTTTGTGTCCGATTTAATTTTTGTAATTTTAAATTTCTTTACGCTTATTTATCAACAAAGTGTTTTTTTTTTTGGG
>QANU01112662.1:0-36913 GCA_003254905.1 Nissolia schottii
GATTTGGCCAAAAATTGGCACGGACCTTGCGGCATCTCACAAGACCATGAAACAATTATTTCGGCTGGTGTTTGAAAGAGATAAGTCTTGTAAATAATTTTTCCAAACCGAATAATCGTCCTTAATGTACTTTTAATTAAGCAAAATTAGGATTTAAGCAAAATCTTTATAAGGGAAAAATTCAGGATGTTACATCCATGGCCATGGATAACGACAACAACAGCACCACAACAACAGCAATGGCAACGTTAGCATCAATGAGGTACTCCTTGTGGAATTGATATGGGTAATCTCATTGAGACTTCATCTTTGACTCCGTGTATTTGAATGGACATCTATATTTGACTAGGTGTATCTTTATAAAATTTTATTTAGATACATTAAGTTAAAAATAAACTTAAAGGTAAAAAATTAACACTTATTATTAACATCATATTTTGTGCAGACTTTAGACAAAAATAACAAAAAATGCAAAACAAAAAAGCATTTGTTTTAATTTTTCTTTTTCTAGCTTTTTAAATTATTTTTTCCCCTTATTTTCAAATGACTTTTCCAAACCATCTCTTATCATTTTTCATTTCATTTTCAAAATTCAAATAATTTATTTTTACACCATTTTTACTCAATTAATTCCTTTATAAATCATCTTTAAATTTCAAATCACATCTTTCTCTTTTAATCTAAACTTTCATGTATCATTTTTTTTATTTCCAAATTCATTTTCATTATCACATTCTTAATTTTCAAAATTGCATCGAATCCATTTTACGTTAAATCAAATCTTTTATTTAAACCACTGCCACCCAGAAAGCACCATCACCAACCGCCACAAACCACAACATATATAGTTTTTATCCAATGAATAAAACCAATTGGCTCATGCTTCTTGCCATGTGCTATTGTACATAATAAAAGTTAGGAAGGGTTTACAATCAGTATGAGGTCTATGATACATAATAATAAATATCAAGCATAAGTGGATGTGTGATTTAGACCCAAAAACTCTAAGTGGTTGCCCGCGGGTTCGTAAGCTTGAGAGAGGCTGAGTTGTGAGCCAAATGGTCCTCCTCCTTCTTTTTGTTGAACCTCTCCCCTCTTTGTCTTATTTCCCCTTTCCCACCGGTTTTCTTAATTTCCCTCTTTCCTCTATCACTATCTTCAAGTGTCCATGGGCTTCACAAGGCCCAAGGGACAGCCCAATTTCTCATTATCCAGTGGGTTCTTGGTGAAGGCCCAAATGCTCTTGAGAGATAGGTTTCACAATACACCTCTTTCCTTCAAGGCCGTAGAAAACTTCCTTGCCAACCCTTCTTATTTTTCGTGCTCGTCGTATCATGTTTGTACACTTGGTATTGAATCAATGCGTATTATGAGTCAAACAAGCTTTTGGTTTGTACGAGTTTTTTTTTTTAAACAAAATCTCGACAATTTTTAAATGTTAAACAAATAAGTTTTTAAGATAAGTATAAATGACATGTTAAACATTGTGTGTGAATATAATTTTAAACCTCCAAACAAAAGCTCATTTGAGTAAAAGTTGTAGTAAATAAGAAAGGAAAAACCTATATTTTTTATGTGAATAAAAAAATTGGTTTCTCAAGGCCATGCGGAAGTCCTACCTACTAAATTTGTTTACTTTTAACATATTTTAAAATTAATCTCATTGAATTGTTTATCTAACTTCAAGATATAAATGTCATTACATTTATTTATTGGACAATTTGATTGTAGGGTTATTATTGTAACTTTCCAAAAAAAACTTTCTTCACTCCTATTTATTAGTATTTGATAAATCACTCCTATCTATTCTCTTATCTCTCCTATTTACTATCTCTTCTCTCTCCTCACTCATGCATAAATGCTACCACCATTGTTTGTGCTTTTTTTTCTTTCTTTCTTCTCTCATGTCCCTCCTTAAATATAAAAAAGCAGCAACCTCAATATGTATAAATTGATATAATTTTTTTTTCGAACGAAATTGATATAAAACTTAAATTATTTTATGGGTAAAGAAAATATATTTAAATGAGAATAGGCTTGTAAAAAGACTCAAATTTGATTTTTTTTTTTTAGAAATGATAATGACATTTACATATGAAGTGTCGGCTTTTAAAAAAATTGGAACTTGTTTTTGTCAGGTTGCTTCTTATATATTTTTCAATTAAGGATACATGAGAAAGAGGAGAGAGAAAGAAAAGAAAGGAGACACAAAAGTAGAGATAGGTATGCAAGTTGACCTGATCTCTTTAGCTCGGTCTGGGCCAAAAGTAAATAGGTTAGACTGAATTGGTCTGCAAAATAGATGGATCGAAAATTATATTGGCTCGCGTCCGCATCGCAAACCCCGCGGTCCGCGGCCGGGCTTGCCCCTATTATATTTATTTATTTTTTTAAAAATTAACTTTTAGGTCATTCTATCTAAAAAAAATTAGTCCATTGTAAAATAAGAATTAAAAAAAATTAGTCCATTGTAAAATAAGAATTGCAAAAGCAAAAAAATGTAAAATCAATGTAAAATTACATATAGAATCATTATTCTTTGAACATACAATGATAAAAGGTTAAGGAAATTTTGCATGAAATTTGAGCTTTTGTGGAATGAGTTTGTAATTTACGATTATTCCTTATTAGTTGGGTTGAGTGTTATAAGAAAAATTAATTAAATAATGGGTGAACAAAAAAATAGATAAATAACAATTGTAAATAAATATATAGTGAAGTGATCCAAGGGTTGGTCAACAGACTCAGTTGGTTGAGCCGGCTAAACCCACAGGTTACGCTAGGCGATTCAAAACATCCATATTTAAAAGGATCAACAAATTAACTAGTCTTAACCCCGTGCAAATTGAGTATTTCGCGAACCAATCCTCGGATCATAGCCCATATACCCACCTTTACATAGAAGAGGTGATAGGTGACCAATAGCATTTACGTTTAAAAAAAATGAGGAGCGAGGAGAGAGAAGAGAGTAAGTAGGAGAGAGAAAAGTTATTTAGGAAGTAACAACAACAACCTTATAGTCAAATTGTCTAGTCCTAAATAAATATAGAAAAAAACTATTTAATGTCTTAAGGAAATTTTTTAAAAAACTAAGTAAAAATATTGTATTGAAAATAAAATTTTTAATTCTTTAATACATTAAAAGTTGTAAACACTTAAAAAAAATTATTATTGTTAATTTCTTAACCAATGTTAGCAAATCCATAAATATAACGACATCTGTCCAAAAGTTTGGGTGTACATTTGCTTCCTACTACCCATAAATTATGTTGTTCATTGCTTGCAATATAAACTAAAGAAACAACCATTCACTTAGAAGGAAGCATATCAACTCAAGATTTTCACCACTCTCATAAGATTATTTAGATGGGGAACATAATTGCCAACCCAACCATCCAAGATATATAGACAGTACTGAGTAAAATACTAAGAGGAAATTAAGATGTTGGACATGTCTAGCAATTCAATTTTAATTATTCCAAGAAAAGCATTTACTGTTTCCCGTAGGATAATAAACAGCACATGGCCCATCCTGCTTTATATCCCAATTCAATCCATCGTAGTCGGAATCCCTGCTTGCGATGTAGACATCAAACCGTCTAAACTTTCATATGTCATTTTTTATTTGAAAATTCATTTTCATTGTCACATTCTTAATTTTCATAATTTCATCGAATCCATTTTACGTTAAATCAAATCTTTTATTTAAACCACTGCCACCCAGAAACCATCATCACCAACCGCCACAAACCACTACATATATAGTTTTTATCCAATGAATAAAACCAATTGGCTCATGCTTCTTGCCATGTGCTGTTGTACATAATAAAAGTCAGGAAAGGTTTACAATCAGTATGAGGTCTATATACATAATAAATATCAAGCATAAACATATTCAACAATGAAAACAAATCCAATCATCATCATGACTCATTGGCATTTCAAACCAAGTTTCAAGTGAATTACAACTCAATTATATATATTATTTGCAAACATAATATTTGATTTATTAATTAATCCAATTTTAATTAATTCAAATCAACATCCATCCATCCATCCATACATCTTGTCCCCAAAACCGTTACATAGGAATCGCACAAAGGATCCAATTAATGAATGTATGCAGCGCGACCAAGCACGCACTTGTTGAGCATGAAGGATGACAACATTAGCTAGCATCAATGATTTCGCTAAATTGCACCTTGATCTCTCTCCTACATTGACACTAACATTAGCTAGGTCGGTCTTTGATCCCAGAGAAATTAAGGAGTTTCTCATTGATACCCGTGCCAAAACAAACGGGAAAGTCTGCGTATAATCTAATGGCACTGGGAGGGTACGTGCCTAGTGGTGTTGTATTTTGCTAACCAAGATAGCAAAACTAATTAAGATATGGGTGATGAAACAATATAAAGTGCAGACATCTTGGATTTTGTATGAGATTCCTCCTAGCTAGTTATCCATCACTACTCAGTGGTGATATTAATTATTGGAGTTGACAGTGGACTAGGGTGGTTCAAGTACAATTATGTGAGAGGAGAGATGCTCCAACATTCTGCTTGTGATCGTTGTATGATAGGGTGCCATAAGTACACTATGCACACAGGGTCTCATGCTGGTTCCAAACGATGCACAATAAGATTATGCTTGAAATGTACAATATCATTTGAAAGTTTGAATGTGGGATCGAGGGAGAGATAGTGGGTTTTAGCCAGGATAAGAATGTTTTAATTTTTGTTTCGAGTGGCCGGTGTTACCTTGGATTATTTCTTCTTCTTAAGGTTTCACATGGTGTAGTGATCATCAAATTGGATAATATGTAATATGTAATGTATTGATATATTTGTGGTACTTTTGTGTGATTTTGGTGTAGTGAGTAAAATGTAGAGAAGGGATAGAATACAAATGAATAAAGATTTTCTTAATAAGATGAGAGAGAGCCTAAAGAGAAAAAAAGGAGACTTAACATCATATTTTATTAATCAAATTTTTCATTGACGATAATCTTCTATTTATAATTCTAAATAATTAATTCACTTAACTAATAAGATAAAAGATAATTGCTCCTAGAGTAACTCTTTCCTATGTAACTACTTTTTAAAATTCTAACTCCTACCACTAATTAAATTCTAATTCCTATTTTATGCTCTGGGTCTGAACAAATGGGCCAGCTGGGAAGAAAATGGACCATGAGATTAATTGATTACGATTTGCATACATTTGCTGTTTCGTTAACATTTTTTTAATATTGATTTTGAAATTCATTTAGTTTGTTTTGGTTGGTGGTGGCTTGGCTTTCGGACTGGCTAGTTGTCATGAAAATGGACCACAATATCAATTGATTCTGATTTGTGTACGTTTAAATGCTTTTGCTGCATGTTCTGTAAACATTTTTTGATATTGATGTTGAAACTCATTTAGTTTGTCTTTTAAGTTCTCAACGCTAATTTGTTTTGCAGTCTTTCAAATTGGGTTTTTGAATTATATGACTCGATGTTTTCTTTAATTTTAACAAACCCCTTGTACGTGCAGTTTTAACTTAACCATGCTTGTGTTATGTTGACAACTTTGGTAAGATTTTGCAGTGTGTTAGTGACTGTGTCACTGTTTATTGCTTAAACTAAGTGTTTGCTTTTGTTAGGTTGTCATACATTTCGTTCTTCGTAGAAAGTCAACCACGATTCTTTACATTTAATGCGATGCATGATCCCCCGCGACACACTAGGATTAACATGTCATATCCCCAAGCCAATGTTGGCAAGTACTTTTGATAGAAGGGTTCTCATTTTTTGCATTGAATTTTAAGGTTTGAGTTTAATTTCCAAAGGGTCATTGACGATCTCGGAGATTTGGATAAAAGTTGTTGCTAGTAGAAAGGAAAAAAATGTCTTATGTGATCAAGAAAAATATTAATAGAAAATAGGAGAATCTATGATAAAAGGGAAAAAGACAACTTTAACCAAAAAAAAATAAAGAAGAGGCAAAAGAAACAAAGTTAAACTCGGTTGCGAACTTGAAAAATTGGATAAGTAAATGTAAAGGTGGATGGCGTCTGTAACATCTCTTTTTTCTCTTAGTAAAGATTTCCCAAATTAAATAGGAAGAAATAAGGTCTTGCACTAATTGATAGATTAAAATGTCTGTAGAAGAAATTCTGCTCAGTTTCAGAAAATTCTGCAGACACTAGAATAAACTCTTTTTGTCGTCTGAGGACAACTACGCGTCTAAAGTACCCGTAAAATGTACGGCTACAGATAAGAATTCACAACTACCCCAAATGAGCCTAAAATATTATTTGAAAAAAATTAGAAGATCACAAAGATGTGATCAGAATATTTTTAGAGCAGCCGTACGCAAAATATCAGGACCGGAACCGATAAAACCTAATCAAAATTGATCTGCTAGGGCCTGTTAATTCTTGGCCACAAAAGTGGCCAAGACACAAGGGAAACCCACGGCCAAGAAGTGGCCCAAGTGGGGTCAAAGAAGTCAAATGGGTGGTGAGTCATTAGATGACTCATGAAAATGACATTTAACATAAAGACAAAATAAGGGCATTTAGGTAAATTGGTCCAAGGGCAAAATTGAAAAGTGAGATTCAGCCTCAAGGCTATAAATACCCCCTCAAAACCGAAAATTAGGAGATAAATTGAAAAACCTTGCCAAAGCTCTGCCCGATTACACAATCGACCGTTACTCTGTCAAACCAAAGGCCCAGACACTTCCTATATATTTAACCCAGTCCAAATTCCTCAGAAATTCCCTAACCTAAACCTACAAAAAGCCTTCTGAATCCCTAGAGAAAGCTTGGAAAAGTTCAGCCCAAGAAGAACTAGGAAACATCATCGTTGGAGAAAAGGTCAAAGGAAGCAGCAGAAACCATAATCGAACGCGAAAACGTGGGTAAACGAAGGGTTCTCATTTTTTGCATTGAATTTTAAGTTTTGAGTTTAATTTCCAAAGAGTCATTGACGATCTCTGAGATTTGGATAAAAGTTGTTGTTAGTAGAAAGGAAAAAAAATGTCTTATGTGATCAAGAAAAATATTAATAGAAAATAGGAGAATCTATGATAAAAGGGAAAAAGACAACTTTAACCCAAAAAAAATAAAGAAGAGGCAAAAGAAACAAAGTTAAACTCGGTTGCGAACTTGAAAAATTGGATAAGTAGATGTAAAGGTGAACATCGTCTTTGGTACAACGAGTAATGTTTTGGGGTATGGTACAACGAACATTTAAGTAGATCTGTTCAAATTTAAAATACCACATACCATTTCATCTAAGGAACAAGATTAAAATAGAACTCTCATGAACCAAGTTAGTATTAGTCTACCCCAAACTCTCCTCAAGTTTCTCGTGCCTCCCCTTCTTATCCCACCATCCAACCAATGTTTTCATGCTCTATGCTCTTCCTCGTCAAATCAGGGAGATCACTACCCGCCTCCTAACATTGTGTTTGCTTTTTTCCATTGTTGCTGGCTTGATTTGCTTGAAGAAGGGGTGGATGTAGAGGGGATCAAGAGTGCTTTGGCTTGAAGAGAAAGTGATTCCATGGAGGAGGTGGTGGTGGCCAAATACAACAATGGTGGGTGGTCGGTGATGTACCAAAGACTTGGCTGTAAAGATGTCATGTTTTAACTAAAGGTTTTGAGTTTGAGTTCAATTACGTTAAAATTTAGAAGAAATAACTTGATTGTTCATGACAACATAGTCCCTTAGACATGAATCAAATATGAATCTAAAAAATAAAAAATTAACACTTATTATAAATTCCATAATTTGTTTGTACTTTTAACGGAAAAAAATTGCCGATCTCAGCACATCATCGTCTAATTAATATATAAGGGTGTTAAACGGGCCGGGCCAAAATTATGTCTATTTTTAGGATCCGGCTCGTTTATGGTCAATCCGCGGGTTTAAACAGGCTAGCCCGCTAGCCTGTTTATTTTTTTTTAAAAAAATTAAAAAATTGGTCTATTTTTTATGATTTAAATACAAAGTTGTGAATAAGTATGTGAGATCATTTTTAACTATTTTTTATCGTCTATCTATTAATTAATTAGAAAGAAATAGTTTAAATGGTTGATTGCGATATTATATTATCTTTTTTGTTCCTTCAACTATCTTGCTTGAAAGATATCAAATGCTTTCAAATGTTGTTTGAATCGATTCATGAATTAATACAACTTTCATTAATTAAATGACGGCATATAACATTGATGTGAGTACTGTTATATTATTGATCAAAAACACAATTGGAACTCTTTCTTGCAGATTAATAAATAATAAACAAGGTTTGAAAGTATATATCAACTTGTAGGGCGTAGGCACTCATTGAAGGAATATAATGCAAAATTTATCAATATCTATGTCATAGCACTTCAGTTGTATAATAATATAAATATAATTAAGTAATTAAGCATAACAAATAGTTAAACATGCTCAATTATAAGTAAACTCTTAAATTCCAAAATAAAATTTAGAATCCAAAATGAAACTTTTAAAAAATTGATTTTTTTTATAAATAAAAAAAATTCATGGGCGTTGGGTCGGGCCTAAATGGACAGGGCCAATTTTTTTTTTCAAATTTTCACGAACCTATTTTTACATGTAAAGTTCATCCATTTAACTGGGTAAACGAGCTGGGCCCATGGACCGGGCTCATTTTGACAATCCTATTAGTGTGTGTGTGTGTGTATATAACAAACAAACAAAAATACGAAAAAAGCATTTGTTTTAAGTCTTCCTTTTTCTAACCTTTTTAACTATTCTTTTCACTTATTTTCAAATATTTTTTTGGTAGCTCAAGGGCTCCCCCCTAAAAGGAAGCAGGGAGCAACAATGGGGAGGAGATACAGAACAAACCAGCAAAATAAAAAAAGAAGGGTCCCAAGAAAGGCCCCGCTACAACAATTGAAAAGGAAAAAAAATAGCAACATGAAAAGGACTAACTAGAAAAATGAAACAAAGTAAAAGCAGGGATAAGAGAGAAAGCCTGTAGATGATTCCTCCATAAGCTACTACATTCCAAGAAACCGCAAACATACTTTGCAGCATGTAGGTAGCTGACCAGGGGGAAGACAAGGATATTAAACCTCTCTCCAAGCTCTGACTTGAATAAGATTTGTTGAAAAAAACCCCAGTTGGAACGGTAATTAGTCACACCAAGATTTTGTCCAAAACCCCAAGCAGTGGAGGATAGAGTTAATTTCAAGGTCCTAGTTTGGGGAATAATTTTCAAAAACCATCTTGTTTCTAACCCACTAAATTGTCCATACAATCAGGTATAGGAGTGTGATCCACATTTTCTTGTCAAAGCCCCTGAAGGGGGTGCCTAGCCAAGCTTCGAAGAAGGAGACGAGTTTCACCACTTGGAGCAAGATGCCCAGAGTTTCGAGGATACTGAGCAAGAGAAGAACAAGTGCTCCAATGTTTCTTCCTTTTAGTTGCAAAGGGTACATAGAGCATTGTTGACATGGAGGCAATTAATTCTTCGAAGTCTAGAATTCATGTTCAACCTATTTTGGAGAATGAACCACATGAGGAGTTCCACTTTTAGGGGAGCTAAACCTCTCCAAGCCAAGCTTCCATAGCGCCAATTGCCTGAGTCCCCAACAATCTTTTTGAACACCTACAAAGAAAAAGATGAAATTGAAAAAATGCCTGAGGCACAATGCGCCCATATATTTGTGCCACTCACACCCTCTATGAAACTATGCTGGTTAATAACAAGAAGAAGGTCGGCTATCAGTTACTCTTCCTACGCAAACAAATGCCGCCGCCAATCAAACTTCCAGTGCCAACAAGACCCCTTCCAAGTCCCCATTTCAGAGATTCTGTAGCGTTGTTGAACTAATATGGAGAATAGTCTAGGGAATCGTTCCTTAAGAGTGCAATCACCTATCCAAGTGCCTTCTCAGAACAATGTAAGAGATCCATCACTTTCTTCTTTCTGAGACTTGTGGTTGCCATGCTCTTGATATCTTCCCCAAAGCTGTCAAACACTACTAGAAAATTGACTATTACCGTCCATACATTACCGTCAGATACGAGCCGACGGTATTACTGTCGGAAAATAAAATAGTACCGATGGTAATCGGTTTGCAGATGAAGAACCAGAAACGAGGCCTGAGATTACCGTCGAAAAACGCAGGCCGACGGTAACAGCAACGATAATTGTTCGCGGGAAAAGGGATTGAAAAACTTACCGTCGGTAACAACCGCCGGTAAAAATTTGATATTTTGATTTAAAGATTACCGTTGGATGTAGGCGACGGTAAATTTTGGTGATATTGTGTTGACGGTAACAAAAACATTTTGGCTCCAAAAATTGCCGCCATTGTTTTGGTTACCGTCGGGAAATTTTAATTGGCCGACGGTAATCTGTGCACATGAAACGCAATGTTTGCGCATCATTATTATCATCGGCGATAACATTTACCGTCAGACATAACCGACGGTAATGTCTCAGATCCGAACACTTAAACGAATTTGTTTCTCTTGTTCCCATTTTGTTTTGTTTATACTTCCTCTTCTGCTATATCCTCCGTCCTCCTATCTACTCCCTTGTTCAGTGACCTCCCCTTGTGGACGCCAGTCGACCACCTTCGCCTGACCACCGCGAAAGCAGCACGACAGTCCGACCGCAGCTCCACCTACGGCCATTGCGGAAACACCAGGGCGGGTCCTCTGTGGAGCAGCCCACCACTTGTTGTAATGCATAAACATTTAGGGATTGTTAGCATTTACTTTGCAATGGTCTTTACCTAGGAAATTTTAATTAAATTTGTTGGATTATCTGTTTTAATAAATAGTGATATAAAATAATTATAATTGATTGTTGTAATTTGTAAATAAGTTAAATTTATATTTAATAAGCAATTAAATATTTTGGAGCTAATTGTGGTGGACGACATATAAACGCTCTTTATTGTGTGCGCGGGGGTGGGGGGGAATCCATCAAATTGCACTTCGAAGAGCCCAAGTGGCTTGGACTCATGCGCGCGAGCCCAACTCCCTTCTCAACTCTTTTTACCAATATAACAACTAATAAAAATATATAAACATTTAAAAAGTTTGTGATCTAACAATGTGGGACTAGAACTTTTGAAATATGAGTTAGCTTCACTTTGATTCACTCTCTCTAAGGCAACAAGGCTTGAAAGTAAGATAGAAATAGTGTTTATTTAGTATAGTAGTTATGGAGGTGAGTGAGAGCATATATTTATTTTCAGAAGCAAATTAATTAGGACTTGGATGCACGACAAAAGTAAGAATATAGAAACATGTTGCTGTAATGGGTGATGAGGACGAGGAGAAGGAGAATATTCAGGTGATGACTCTAAAGAGGTTGAAGAAGAAGTATTATCGTCACGATTATGGTCATCAATGAGGCCAAGATATTTCAACAAAATTACTAAGGAATTCCATGCCATTTAATTCTAATAATAACAATAGATACCGAAAAAGCTAGTTCAGAAATTAAGTACAGTACAACCTACCTTTACTTACATTAAACTCCACACCTTGATCAGACTTAGAGACAAGCTTCCCACTCGCTAGCCTTGCTTCATATTTTACTAATTGAATTCATGTAAAAAAGATTAATTATACAATAATTTCACTTTACATGAAGTTAAGATTATTTATAAAAGATTATTGAATTCAAGCCTTGTTGCCTTAGAGAGAGTGAGTCAAAATGAAGCTAACTTATATTTCAAAAGTTCTAATCCCACATTGGTTAGATCACAAACCTTTTAAGTGTTTATATATCTTTAGTAGTTGTTGTATTGGTAAAAAGAGTTAAGAAGGGAGTTGGGCTCGCGCGCATGAGTCCAAGCCACATGGGCTCTTCGAAGTGCAATTCGATGGATTCTCCCCCCTGCGCACACGATAAAGAGCGTCCTAGTCTTTTTGCAAAGTAATTTTTTGGACTGTTATAGCTTGCTTAAGAAACCATATTTTTCCATCTTTAAATTCTACCACCCATATATGTCGTCCACCACAATTAGCTCCAAAATATTTAATTGCTTATTAAATATAAATTTAACTTATTTATAAATTACAACAACCAATTATAATTATTTTACGGTTATATCCAACGGTAATAAGCGAATAAAATATTATTATATTATCGTCGCCATCCACCGACGGTAAACCGGTACTCAACCGTGAACCGGTTTACATCGGTTTATACCGCCGGTAATTACCGTCAGTTGTCATTTTTCAACGGTAAAATCATTACCATCGACACCTTTACCGTGTGTCCGCGTCCGACGGTAATGCCGACGGTAACGTGCAAAGCCGACGGTAACTCCATAGACTAGGAGGGCCCAGTGTTTGGAGTTGCCTATGGGGCTCATTTTAGGATACACCATGGTTTGAGGAAATAATTCTTTTCCAAAGCCAAGAGGATGCGTCTGAGAAGCGCCACCACCATTTGAAAAGTAAAGCAGCATTTTGTATAATTAAGTTGCCTGCACCAAGGCCACCTAGGTCTTTGGGTCTTTGTATGAAGTTCCAAGAAATGAGAGGGATTCCTCTCCTTGATGTGTCCGAGAACCAAAGGAACCTTCTTTGGAGGGAGATAATCTTGGCCTCCACCACTTTAGGGATTTTGAAGATGCTCAGGCAGAAAAGAGAAAGGCTATTCAAAATTGTTTTGATTAGGATTAACCTACGGGCTCGAGAGAGGAGTTTTGTCTTCCAGAGGGACAGTCTCTTTTCAATTTTATCCAAAACAGGTTTCCAAGTCTCCACTCTTCGAGGATGAATACCAAGGTATGAAATGGGGAGTTGAACAACTAAACAATTCAACAAATTCTTTGCCTCCTCCACCCAGCTGGTGTCGCACCCAATCAGAATGAGAGCTGACTTGCTAAAGTTAATGCTGAGCCCTGACATGATTGAGAAGTAGGCCAAAATGTATTTATAGTTTGGCAAGCAAGCCAAGTTAGCTGAAGAGAATATCAAGGTGTCATTTGCAAACTGGAGATGGGATAGATTTACTCAGTGTATTCCAATTTGGATGCCTTTGATCTTCCCCAAGCTTTGAGCTTTATTGACAAGCTTGTTGAAGGGTTCTTTGACAAGGAGGAAAAGGAAGGAGGATAGAAGATTGCCTTGCCAGAGATCCCTTTAAAAGTTGAAGGGGACCTTTGGGGAGCCATTGATCAGTATTGACATAGAGGCGGTTGAGACACAAAACATGATCCATTTTCTCCAAGTGACATCAAACCCCATCAATTCCATTATTTCATCAAGGAAGCTCCACCAAACTATGTCAAAGGCCTTCTCGAAGTCAAGTTTTAGCAAGACTGCTTTTGGTTTAGCTTTCTGAAGCCACTAGATGGACTCATTTGCAATAGGAATATGAAAGCAGATTGGGATTCCCCAACCAGAGGTAGTAGAACCTTTCTTAACCTCTTCGACAGAAGCTTTGCAATAATCTTATAAATACATTCCACCATGTTGATTAGCCGAAAGTTCCTGATTTCTGTTGCTTCCTCAACCTTGGGGACAAGTGTGACCCATGTGTTGTTGATCTCTTTGGGGAAGGTTCCTGTTGTGAAGAAGTGGCTAATGAGATTATTCATCCCCGATTTGAGGTCCTCCCAAAATCGCTTGATAAAGTTCATGTTGAAGCCATCATATCTAGGAGATTTTGAAGGTTCACATGATAACATTGCATCCTTGATCAGTTGATCTCCTTCGGTGATGACAATCTTTCTAACTCAGCTACTTGTTTAGGACTGATGCGAGGTAAGCACCCTGAAGGTAGGTGGATAGACGGTAGATAGGGTTGCTTATATAGGTTTTGGTAAAAGTGTAGGATCTTGTTCTTAATGCCTCAAGGGTGTTTCAAGGTTATATTTCCCACCTTAATTTGATCCATTTGCTTTTTCATTCTCCTCCCGACCGCAACCACATGGAAGTATTTAGTCTTCCTGTCACCTAGTTTGTGGTGTTTTTCCCTTGACAGCTGTCACCAATAGCTCATTTTTCTTTCATACCATTGCTTAAGAGTGGCATTCAAGGCTATTAACCTAGTTTGATCGACCTTATTCCCATCTTGACCATCAAGCCTTGGTTAGGTGATCTGCTGCTCTTTCTCTATGTTGTCAACGGCAAAGTCAATATTACCAAAGACCTCTTTGTTCCACTTCCTAAGAGGTGTTTTCACTAGTTTCAGTTTCTCAATTATGGGAATATCCCCCATTTTGAGCCATTTTTCCTTAACCATTCTACCAAATCTAGGGGTGTGAGAACCACGTGTCAAGGCTTCTGAAAGGTTTTGGACCACCAATGACACCTGTCTCTAATACTAGTAGAAGTGGGCAGTGATCCGAAACTGAACTGAGGAGGCCATACAATTTTAAGGAAGGGAATTACATACTCCAATCTGCCTCTATAAGCATTCTGTCAAGCCTGCTCGTTGAAGCGCCCACCGACAAAGTGAATTTTCTTCCTGTGATAGGGAGGTCAATTGCTCCCATTTCTTGGATCTAGTTTCTCATCTCTTCCATGATCCCTTGGCAATAGTGCCCACCATTTCTTTCTTTTGGTCTTAGTACCTCATTAAGGTCACCCACTATGAGACATGGGACCTCCAAAGATTGTTGCAAGACTACAAGTTCATCCCAACCCAATTTCAAATATGGAAAATCATCTTTACTTTCAAATCACATCTTTCTTTTTTTAATCTAATCTTTCGTATCTTTGTTTTTTTCAATATCATTTTCATTATCTCATTCTTAATTTTCAAAATTCCATCAAATCCTTTCTTCTTCGTTAACTCAAATCTTTTATTAAAAATCATGTTATTTTGTTTTTCTACTAATCAATTCATTTTATTTCTATTTTAATAACGTTATTCGAATCATACCCCCCAACCTCTCCCCGTATTAATTTTCTTAAAGAAAATTCACGACCACCATCACTTTATTACTACAGACTACCATCATGCCCACCGCAACATACTAACTGCAGCCCCCTCGAATCACCACCTCAAGCATTGTCATCCTTACACAACCACCCCGTCATAGCCACTATCATCAAACGTGACAAATCATTGTGTCACAACCACCCAAGATAAAATAAAATAAGAATTTAGTCAATTTAAAAAAAAATACTTCTTTTATTGGAAAAGTTTTTTTTTTTTAGAAAAGCTTAAACAAACGCACTCAATATTTTAAACATAATAGTTAATTTTTAAAATCGATTAAATTCCTATTTAATTTTATTAGTTTCAAAACATAATATTTAAAATCAATAAATCCATCCATCTTCTTCTCAAAACCGTTATACATAAGGACCAAGCAACCAATCTTGTCTAACATCGTTACATGGGAACCAAGCAACCAAACACTTGTTGGGCATGGAGACAACATTAAGTGGGAGTTGATACGGGCAACCTTTACGAGACTTTCCATCAAGCACCTTGCAAGCCTCGTGTGTCTGTAAGTTATGGCACTCTCTCATCTATGATCCCAATCTCTCTCTATACTGCCTGATGTGTAAGTTTCATAAATAATGCAAAAGTGAATAACTCCTAACTTTCTTATTTTATAGGTATTTTACTTAAAAGGACCAAAATTATCATTTTTACACCACACTTAAATCAAACTGAAAAGCTCAATCATCTTGTATGTGGAGGCTTATATTACTTGGAAGATAACATTTGTTTTGTTGATTCTAAAGTTATAGAATGTGATGTATATATTTTATTTTTAATATAGATAGCGGGGTTAGTTAAACACATTATATGTCTCTTAGAAGAATTGATCAAGAGGATTCCTTGAATATATCCCTAAATACAAGACTAAGAGAGATGTCAATTAAGCTACTCTCAGTGTATAGTGTTATATATTGAACATGTTGAACATGATTATAGCAGGAATTATGAGGACTAAGGGGTAAAGAGAATCTAGCAGTCAAATTCTCTTGATTTTAGTATTCAAACATGCCAACTGCAACAACTATAGACCAGTTCCTTCCTTGAAGCAAGTGGAGTTTTGCAAAATTGTATCCTGAATTGTCTTTCACACTGACCCATAGATGTCTCTTAATCAAACGCTATTATAAGACTCGAATCGTTGACCTATAGAAGCACATTGCTGCTTCTAAGTATGGTGATGGTGTAGTGGGATCTTGCATAGGATTGATAGTTTTACAACAATTACCATATTTTTTGATCATATGAAATCCATTAACCAGAACCCACAAATGAATTTCATGCTTTCACATCGTGACAAATGAATTTTGTGGTGTGTTTGATTACATCGATTACACTATGTATAGAGAGAGACTCTCCTGCTGCTTTCTAATGATTCTTAGGAAGAGGAGGAGGAAAAAGGGTATGTAACATTAATATATGCTTTTAAAGATTGCTGGATTGTTGTCATCTTAACTTAGGAGTGGGATGCTGGCTTGCAAGCCTCGGATCATCATTTAGGTTTTTCTGTAATTTACCTGTTTAATTTAGGATAGTTTGGTTACAAACAAATGTAAATTACCACAAAAAAAATGTCTATTCTTAAATTTGTTAGCCGAGTATAAAGCAACCTTATGCATGATTAGGTCATATGAAGTGTCCTTAATTACTATTTGCTCAATGGTTTAAGCAGGTCAGCTTGTTGTGATTCTTGTGAATACATACATGTATATATGCCTATAGAGTTTTTGTTCTTTTTTTTTTTTCAAAGGAAGAAACTATGTGATATTGTTTTTCCTTAAATGTTATGCAATTACATCTCTTTAGACATCTAAGGGTTTATTTAGTTTGTGTTTCTATTTTTTGTTTATATTCTTGTTTTCATGTTGTTTTTATTTTTTAAGATCCCGTGAAAAAAAATAACAAAAATTGAAAATAAAAACAAGAAATCAGATTTTATTTTTATTTTTTAATTTATTATGCATATGGTATTAGTTACTGACCTTGATGCCCACTTGCTGTTGTTTTCCTTGTGTAAATTATTTTTCAAGCCATGGTGCTGTAGTTTTTCTATTTAACAAAGCATTTCTTGTTGATCTCAGACAATGTCGATTTGATCACAACATGCTGAAAATATCACAGAAATTTTCTGCCTCAACACTATTGATCCTTGGTATTCTAGGCTTTCCAGAACTAATTTTAATCAATTTTTTTTTGGGTGTGTTTTACTTCAATTCGTATGAAGTAGCGGAGGTTTTTTTTGATAGATTAAGAAGGTTCTACCCATCAAAGAGATGAGAGGCACAAAGTTAAGTTATATTAGTTAGATATATATATTAATAATTTTTGTTTTGTATTATTTTCAGGTGATTTTGATACCACTAATACACAACCTGGTGAAAAGTTAAGTTGGGTGGAAGTTTTTTGCCAGTTATTTTTTATTTTTTAAACTATCCGGTGTGAGGAGCATGCAGGGCTTTTAGAGTTCTAGCAGATTGAGAATTGAGAAATTTTTGGTTATGATTTATTTATTTATTTTTTATGTTTCATTGGTTGATTGCTAAAGACATACTTTTCTGTGATTTAGCAACGTTCTCTGTCAATTGATAGTTGACACTGAATTTGGAGAAAAGTAATAATAAGGATAGCTAAGAGAATTACCAATTATCATGAAATTATTAAAAGTGAGCTAATATAATATTAATTAAGAAGAATTACCAATTATAATGAAATTACATTTTTCTTTGAACATTGGTGTGCACAAAAGCAACTCCTAGGCCTTTTCACTTGGTTGATCAATGCCCTTGTGATTGGCCTCTCGTATAAGAACTGTTGGATCAATGCGTATTATGAGTCAAACAAGCTTTTGGTTTGTACGAGCTTTTTTTTTAAAAACAAAATCTCGACAATTTTTAAATGTAAACAAATAAGTTTTTAAAATAAGTATAAATGACATGTTAAACATTGTGCGTGAATATAATTTTAAACCTCCAAACAAAAGCTCATTTGAGTAAAAGTTGTATTAAATAAGAAAGGAAAAACCTATATTTTTTTTTATGTGAATAAAAAAAAGTGGTTTCTCAAGGCCGCCATGCGGATCTCCTACCTACTAAATTTGTTTACTTTTAACAAATTTTAAAATTAATCTCATTGAATTGATCATCTAACTTCAAGATATAAATGTCATTACATTTATTTATTGGACAATTTGATTGTAGGGTTATTATTGTAACTTTCCAAAAAAAACTTTCTTCACTCCTATTTATTTATTTTTGATAAATCACTCCTATGTATTCTCTTATCTCTCCTATTTACTATCTCTTCTCTCTCCTCACTCATGCGTAAATGCTACCAACATTGTTTGTGCTTTTTTTCTTTCTTTCTTCTCTCATGTCTCTCCTTAAATATAAAAAAGCAGCAGCCTCAATATGTATAAATTGATATAATTTTTTTTTACGAACGAAATTGATATAAAAATTAAATTATTTTAAGGGTAAAGAAAATATATTTAAATGAGAATAAGGCTTGTAAAAAGACTCAAATTTGAATTTTTTTTTTAGAAGTGATAATGACATTTACATATGAAGTTGTCGGCTTTTAAAAAAATTGGAACTTGTTTTTGTCAGGTTGCTTCTTATATATTTTTTAATTAAGGATACATGAGAAAGAGGAGAGAGAAAGAAAAGAAAGGAGACACAAAAGGAGAGATAGGTATGCAAGTTGACCTGATCTGTTTAGCTCGGTCTGAACCAAAAGTAAATAGGTTAGACTGAATTGGTCTGCAAAATAGATGGATCGAAAATTATATTGGCTCGCGTCCGCATCGCAAACCCCGCGGTCTGTGGGCTTGCCCCTATTATATTATCTTGAAAATAGGATTTTTAATCCTTTAATATATTAAAAGTTGTAAACACTTATAAAATTTTATTATTGTTAATTTCTTAACCAATGTTAGCAAAATCCATAAATATAATGACATCGATCTGTCCAAAAGTTTGGGTGTACATTTGTTACCTAGCACCCATAAATTATGTTGTTCATTGCTTTCAATATAAACTAAAGAAACAATGATTCACTTAGAAGGAAGCATATCAACTCAAGATTTTCACCACTCTCATAAGATTATTTAGATGGGGAACATAATTGCCAACCCAATCATCCAAGATATATAGACAGTACTGAGCAAAATACTAAGATGAAATTAAGATGTTGGACATGTCTAGCAATTCAGTTTTAATTATTAATTCCAAGGAAAGCATTTATTCCTTCCCGAAGGATAATAAACAGCACATGGCCCATCCTGCTTTATATCCCAATTCAATCCATCGTAGAGGGAATCCCTGCTTGCGATGTAGACATCAAACCCTCTAAAGTCACCACTACCCTTCCATTGAAAGTAACAATAGTATTGTGTTGTTCCCCAAAAGTTGATATTGAAATGCCATCCATAAGAGTCGCCAGGACGGAGAACCCTCAGCCCAAGATCGTCATCTCTTGATTTGCAATGGATGGTCAGATCAAGATGGCCATCCAGTTCGTTTGTGACGCTCACGTAGTCAGCGTCTCCATTGGATGATAGCAGTGATGTAACAAGAAGCCATAGAAGGACGACACTTTTGCGAACAATAGACATATCGCACATCGGTGGTTGTTTTCCTCTCGGTCAATCTTTTATTTATATACACCTCTTGATGTAAATGGGTCAAATGTACTTATCTAGATGATTTTGTGTCCAAATATATGAATGAATTTAAAAAGTGAAAATAAATTAACATGAGAAAGAGAGTATTAAACATTTATTTTTGACTTTTAACTTCATATTTTTTTTATACAACTAAGATATTCATCGATGCGGGTCCAATATTTACTTTTAAGTTTATATTTGACTCAAACGTATCTAAATAGAATTTCTATACATTAAATGTACAAATTAAGAAATAATTGTTCTGGAAAACATTGTCAATTCTAATAATCAAAACTAAAGACAGAATAAATAAATGCACTCAAATTTGACTGAATTCATAGAGAAATGAACGCAAATTAAATGTAAAGTAAAGGAATTCAAAATCAAATTATTTAAAAAAATGCAGCAAAAAAGGAATACTCCCACAAGCAGCAGAGGAGCCTTGATTTTGGACAAAATCATCCACGTTACGTTTAAAGATGGTCAAACTTAAACCAACCCAATTTGTTGAAAAAAAATATCAAACCAAACTAACCAATCCAATTAATTAAATATGATATATTCAAATTTATTTTTTGTTTCTTTTTAAACTCGAACCAAATCAACTCGTTTATATCCGTATCTCACTCTTCTAAAAAAACTCACTTTGTTCATTGCTTTCATTATAAACATTAAAGAAACAACAATTCACTTGGATCGAAGCATACAAACCAAGAGTTCAATTTTTTTCCAAGATTTTCACCATTCTCCATTTATAAATTTTTTTAGATGGGGAACATAATTGTCAACCCAATCATCTAGGATGAATACATGCATACATACTAAGATCAAACACGTTCCACGTCTAGTACCAATTTAATCTTTCCATTCAAAGCATACACTATCATCTCGAATGACTGACCAATAAATAACGCATAGTTTATTAGTATATATAAACCAACGAACGTCGTTGCCCCTCTTTGCTATGTATATATCAAACCTTTTAAGGGCACCACCTTTCCATTGAAAGGAACAATAGAATCTTCTTGTCCCCCAAATGTTGGGAGTGAAATGCCATTCATAGAAACCTATTGGAGGGAGAAGTTGCACCCCAAGATCATCATCTCCAGATTTACAATGAAGGGTAAGGTCAAGATTCCCACCCAATTCATTTGTGATCCTTACTTGGGTAGGGCTTTTACTAGATGATGGCATTGGTAATGTAACAAGCAACCATAAAAGGACAACACCTCTTAGAAAATTAGACATAATTAGGGTTGAGAACAGGCCAGGCCAAGCCCTTAACAGGTTGGGCCTATTTCATTAATCCTCTGCCTGTTAATTGTTATATGCCAATTTCCTTAGCCTGGCCTGCTTGGGAGGCCTCGACTAGCATTACTTTTTGTAACATTTTATGCAATCATATTTATTAATATAATTTTATTATTTAATTTTTTTAAAGAAACCCTAATCTAAAGAGTCCCTAGTATTCTCCCACACCCACACTCTCATCTCATTTGAATAATGTGAGAGAGCTTTGCTGGCATTTTCCTTTTTATTTTTTATTGGTAAAATGTCATATATCAGTGATAGACCTGCCTGTGTATTTTTTTATCATAAAAAATAAGAAATAAATATTAAAATAAAATAAAATATGTAATTTTTAATTTTTCAAAAATAATCATAACAAAGTATTATTTTTTTAAGAACTTAATTTCTTAATATAATAATATTCTAAAGTAAAAAACTAATATATATATATAAAGATATTTCTTGAGAGAAGAGAGAGAGTTTAACTGAATATATAACATTTACATTATAACAAGGAAGAGTGTACAAATTCCAAAAAGACATTTTCAATAAAGAATTGAAACTCTAAAGGTGCAAGCTGCTAAGGTATGCCCATGAAGAAACAGATCAAAAGACAAATCTGAGCAACGTGAATATCTTTTATGTGAGAGGAAAATCGAATTTTCATCCATTGATTTTATCATTAAGAAACCAAAATCCATATCCCAAAAAAGTTTGCTCAACTTTGTTATGTATATCACAAATTATCTTGCTTAGTATGTGATAGTAAGATCATAAACAGAATATATGACATTTGACCAACAAAAAACAAAAAGGAAAATGCAAGCAAAACTCTCTCACATTATTCAGATGAGATGAGAATGTGAGTGTGAGAGAGTCCTAGGGACTATTTAGATTATGGTTTCTTTAAAAAAAATTAAATAATAAAATTATATTAATAAATATGATTGCATAAAATGTTGCAAAAAGTAATGATAGTCTAGTGGATAAGGCATTGCTTCTTTTCTTTTTCCCATTGAATCTTGTTTATATATATCTATATATATATATACACACATTAAGTTAGTAATGTATCTAAATGTTAATTGTGCATGACTGTTAATACTGGAAAGGTGAAATATTGTTTACAAATAGTTATTTAATGAAATGCATTAGTATTAAAAAAAATCATTTAATAGCTTTAATATATGAAATAAAAAAATATCGAAGTTTATATTTTCAATGTAAATGTGTTAAATGTATTTCTCTAGATAATTACTTCATTCCTTTCATATGAAAAGTGCATCTTTGACTTTTAAGTTTATCTTTAATTCAAAGTATCTCAATATAATTTTTATTTATATAGTACATAATTACATTATTTTATCTAGATACAATGAATTAAAGATGAATGTTTTTTTCCATAAAAGTCATATCCATGATCATCAATCTTCTTCTCCCCTAAAACTTTACATAAGAGAGAGCACGGTATAGCTCTTACCCTAACCAATCGCTTCGAGCATGCATCCATGGCCATGGATAATGACAACAACAGCACCACAACAGCAGCAATGGCAACGTTAGCATCGATGAGGTACTCCTTGTGGAATTGATATAGGTAATCTCATTGAGACTTCATCTTTGACTCCGTGTATTTGAATGGACATCTATCTTTGACTAGGTGTATCTTTATAAAATTTTATTTAGATACATTGAGTTAAAAATAAACTTAAAGGTAAAAAATTGACACTTATTATTAACATCATATTTTGTGCAGACTTTAGACAAAAATAACAAAAAATGCAAAACAAAAAAGCATTTGTTTTAATTTTTCTTTTTCTAGCTTTTTAAATCATTTTTTCCCCTTATTTTCAAATAACTTTTCCAAACCATCTCTTATCATTTTTCATTTCATTTTCAATTTCAAAATTCAAATAATTTATTTTTACACCATTTTTACTCAATTAATTCCTTTATAAATCATCTTTAAATTTCAAATCACATCTTTCTCTTTTAATCTAAACTTTCATATATCATTTTTTATTTCCAAATTCATTTTCATTATCACGTTCTTAATTTTCAAAATTGCATCGAATCCGTTTTACGTTAAATCAAATCTTTTATTTAAACCACTGCCACCTAGAAAGCACCATCACCAACCGCCACAAACCACTACATATATAGTTTTTATCCAATGAATAAAACCAATTGGCTCATGCTTCTTGCCATGTGCTGTTGTACATAATAAAGGTCAGGAAGGGTTTACAATCAGTATGAGGTCTATATACATAATAAATATCAAGCATAAACATATTCAACAATGAAAACAAATCCAATCATCATCATGACTCATTGGCATTTCAAACCAAGTTTCAAGTGAATTACAACTCAATTATATATATTATTTGCAAACATAATATTTGATTTATTAATTAATCCAATTTTAATTAATTCAAATCAACATCCATCCATCCATCCATCTTGTCCCCAAAACCGTTACATAGGAATCGCACAAAGGATCCAATTAATGAATGTATGCAGCGCGACCAAGCACGCACTTGTTGAGCATGAAGGATGACAACATTAGCCAGCATCAATGATTTCGCTAAATTGCACCTTGATCTCTCTCCTACATTGACACTAACATTAGCTAGGTCGGTCTTTGATCCCAGAGAAAGGAGTTTCTCATTGATAATCTAATGGCACTGGGAGGGTACGTGCCTAGTGGGGTTGTATTTTGCTAACCAAGATAGCAAAACTAACTAAGATATGGGTGATGAAACAATATAAAGTGCAGACATCTTGGATTTTGTATGAGATTCCTCCTAGCTAGTTATCCATCAGTACTCAGTGGTGATATTAATTAATCATTGGAGTTGACAGTGGACTAGGGTGGTTCAAGTATAATTATGTGAGAGGAGATCAGATGCTCCAACATTCTACTTGTGATCGACTGATGTGGCCACTTTTAACCTATACTGATGTTTTCTGCAGGTCCTCAAGATCACAATGAGCTTAAACAACGAAGCAACATTAGGAGCGCACCAACTTGGACGCATGATTTCTATTGTAAGGGTTGACAAGCATGGGATTTAAGAAACTTTATTTGATTTTATTTTTTATTTATTCTTAGTTTGCTTTAATTTAGAACATGATATTTCTTTCAAATATGAATGGTTTCACTCAAGGACATCTAGATAGTGAAAATGGAGTTTAGTCATTTGTTACGTTCAATATTTTATGTGAATTATATCTAATAATATTAGTTTTTAGAATATCTACTTTAATTTTCATTAATTATGCACGCTCGTTTCGATTAAAGAATATGTATGTTACCGCTTTACCCATACTAGAAGCAATGCACAATAAGATCATGCTTGAAATGTACAATATCATTTGAAAGTTTGAATGTGGGTTCGAGGGATAGTGGGTTTTAGCCAGGATAAGAATGTTTTAATTTTTGTTTTGATTGGCCGGTGTTACCTTGGATTATTTCTTGTTCTTAAGGTTTCACATGGTTTAGTGATCATCAAATTGGGTAATATGTAATATGTAATGTATTGATATATTTGTGGTAATTTTGTGTGTTTTTGGTGTAGTGAGTAAAATATAGATTGAGAAGGGATAGAATAGAAATGAATAGAGATTTTCTTAATAAGATGAGAGAGAGCCTAAAGAGAAAAAAAGGAGACTTAACATCATATTTTATTAATCAAATTTTTCATTAACGATAATCTTCTATTTATAATTCTAAATAATTAATTCACTTAACTAATAAGATAAAAGATAATTGCTCCTAGAATAACTCTTTCCTATGTAACTACTATTTAAAATTCTAATTCCTATTTTCTACTCTGGGTCTGAACAAGTGGGCCAGCTGGGAAGAAAATGGACCATGAGATTAATTGATTATGATTTGCATACATTTGCTGTTTCGTTAACATTTTTTTTATATTGATTTTGAAATTCATTTAGTTTGTTTTGGTTGGTGGTGGCTTGGCTTTCGGACTGGCTAGTTGTCATGAAAATGGACCACAATATCAATTGATTCTGATTTGTGTACGTCTAAATGCTTTTGCTGCATGTTCTGTAAACATTTTTTGATATTGATGTTGAAACTCATTTAGTTTGTCTTTTAAGTTCTCAATGCTAATTTGTTTTGCAGTCTTTCAAATTGGGTTTTTGAATTATATGACTAGATATTTTCTTTAATTTTAACAAACCCCTTGTACGTGCAGTTTTAACTTAACTATGCTTGTGTTATGTTGACTACTTTGGTAAGATTTTGCAGTGTGTTAGTGACTGTGTCACTGTTTAATGCTTAAACTAAGTGTTTGCTTTTGTTAGGTTGTCAGACATTTTGTTCTTAGTAGAAAGTCAAACACGATTGTTTATATTTGATGCAATGCATGATCCACCACGACACACTAGGATTAACATGTCATGTCCCCAAGCCAATGTTGGCAAGTACATTTGATTGATAGAAGGGTTCTCATTTTTTGCGTTGAATTTTAAGGTTCGAATTTAATTTCCAAAGGGTCATTGACGATCTCCGAGATTTGGATAAAAATTGTTGTTAGTAGAAAGGAAAAAAATGTCTTATGTGATCAAGAAAAATATTAATAGAAAATAGGAGAATCTATGATAAAAGGGAAAAAGACAACTTTAACCCCAAAAAAAATAAAGAAGAGGCAAAAGAAACAAAGTTAAACTCGGTTGCGAAGAAAAATTGGATAAGTAGATGTAAAGGTGGACGTCGTCTTTGGTACAACGAGTAATGTTTTGGGGTATGGTACAACGAGCTTTTAAGTAGATCTGTTCAAATTTAAAATACCACATACCATTTCATCTAAGGAACAAGATTAAAATAGAACTCTCATGAACCAAGTTAGTATTACTCTACCCCAAACTCTCCTCAAGTTTCTCCAGCCTCCCCTTCTTATCCCACCACCCAACCAATGTTTTCATGCTCTATGCTCTTCCTCTTCAAATCAGGGAGATCACTACCCGCCTCCTAACATTGTGTTTGGTTTTTTCCATTGTTGCTGGCTTGATTTGCTTGAAGAAGGGGTGGATATAGAGCGGATCAAGAGTGCTTTGGCTTGAAAAGAAAGTGATTCCATGGAGGAGGTGGTGGTGGCCAAATACAACAATGGTGGGTGGTCGGTGATGTATCAAAGACTTGGCTGTAAAGGTGTCATGTTTTAATTAAAGGTTTTGAGTTTGAGTTCAATTACGTTAAAATTCAGAAGAAATAACTTGATTGTTCATGACAACATAGTCCCTTAGACATGAATCAAATATGAATTTAAAAAATAAAAAATTAACACTTATTATAAATACCATAATTTGTTCGTACTTTTAACGGAAAAAAAAAATGCCGATCTCAGCACATCATCGTCTAATTAATATATAGGGGTGTTAAACGGGCCGAGCCAAAATTATGTCTATTTTTAGGATCCGACTCATTCATGGTCGGTCCGCGGGTCTAAACAGGTCAGCCCGCTAGCCCGTTTATTTTTTTAAAAAAATTAAAAAATTGGTCTATTTTTTATGATTTAAATACAAAGTTGTGAATAAGTATGCGCGATCTTTTTTAACTATTTTTTATCGTCTATCTATTAATTAATTAGAAAGAAATAGTTTAAATGGTTGATTGCGATATTATATTATATTTTTTGTTCCTTCAACTATCTTGCTTGAAAGATATCAAATGCTTTCAAATGTTATTTGAATCGATTCATGAATTAATGCAACTTTCATTAGTTAAATGATGGCATATAACATTGATGTGAGTACTGTTATGTTATTGATCAAAAACACAATTGGAACTCTTTCTCGTAGATTAATCAATAATAAACAAGGTTTGAAAGTATATATCAACTTGTAGGGCGTAGGCACTCATTGAGGGAATATAATGCAAAATTTATCAATATCTATGTCATAGCACTTCAGTTGTATAACAATATAAATATAATTAAGTAATTAAGCATAACAAATAGTTAAACATGCTCAATTATAAGTAAACTCTTAAACTCCAAAATAAAATTTAGAGTCCAAAATGAAACTTTTAAAAAATTGATTTTTTTTATAAATAAAAAAAAATTCACGGGCTCAGGGTCGGGCCTAAACGGGCAGGGCCAATTTTTTTTCAAATTTTCACGGGCCTATTTTTACATGTAAAGCCCGTCCATTTAACTGGGTAAACGAGCTGGGCCCACAGGCCGGGCTCATTTTGACAGTCCTATATATATATATAACAAAGAAACAAAAATACGAAAAAAGCATTTGTTTTAATTCTTCCTTTTTCTAACCTTTTTAACTATTCTTTTCACTTATTTTCAAATATTTTTTTGGTAGCTCAAGGGCTCCCCCCTAAAAGGAAGCAGGGAGCAACAACGGGAGGAGATACAGAATAAACCAGCAAAATCAAAAAAGAAGGGTCCCAAGAAAGGCCCCGCTACAACAATTGAAAAGGAAAAAAAAACAACAACATGAAAAGGACTAACTAGAAAAATTAAACAAAGTAAAAGCAGGGATAAGAGAGAAAGCCTGTAGATGATCCCTCCAGAAGCTACTACATTCCAAGAAACCACAAACATACTCTGCAATAAGTAGGTAGCTGACCAGGGGAAGACAAGGATATTAAACCTCTCTCCAAGCTCTGACTTGAATAAGATTTGTTGAAAAAAACCCCGGTTAGAACAGTAATTGGTCACACCAAGATTTTGTCCAAAACCCCAAGCAGTGGAGGATAGAGTTAATTTCAAGGTCCCAGTTTGGAGAATAATTTTCAAAAACCGTCTTGTTTCTAAGCCACCAAATTGTCCATACAATCAGGTATAGGAGTGTGATCCACATTTTCTTGTCAAAGCCCCTGAAGGGAGTGCCTAGCCAAGCTTCGAAGAAGGAAACAACATTGTTAAGGAGGCACCGAGATAAGTTCCACCACTTGGAGCAAGATGCCCAGAGTTTAGAGGATACTGAGCAAGAGAAGAACAAGTGCTGCAATGTTTCTTCTTCTTAGTTGCAAATGGTACATAGATCGTTGTTGACCTGGAGGCAATTAATTCTTCGAAGTCTAGAATTCATGTTCAGCCTATTTTGGAGAATGAACCACATGAGGAGTTCCATCTTTAGAGGAGCTAAACCTCTCTAAGCCAAGTTTCCATAGCGCCAATCGCCTTAGTCCCCAACAATCTTTTTTAACACCTGCAACGAAAAAGATGAAATTGAAAAAATGCCTGAGGCACAATGCGCCCATAAATTTGTGCCACCCACACCCTCTATGAAACTATGCTGATTAACAATAAGAAGAAGGTCGGCTATCAGTTGCTCTTCTTACGCAAACAAACGCCGCCGCCAATCAAACTTCCAGTGCCAACAAGACCCCCTCCAAGTCCCATTTCAGAGATTCTGTAGCGTTGTTGAACTAATATGGAGAATAGTCTAAGGAATCGTTCCTTAAGAGTGCAATCACCTATCCAAGTGCCTTCTCAGAATAATGTAAGAGATCCATCACTTTCTTTCTTTCTGAGACCTGTGGTTGCCATGCTCTTGATATCATCCCCAAAGCTGTCAAAGTTGGATAGTTGCCTCCATAGACTAGGAGAGCCTAGTGTTTGGAGTTGCCTGTGGGCTTCATTTTAGGATACACCATGGTTTGAGGAGATAATTCTTTTCCACAGCCAAGAGGATGCGTCTGAGAAGTGCCACCACCATTTGAAGAGTAAAGCATCATTTTGTATAATTAAGTTCCCTACACCAAGGCCACCTAGGTCTTTGGGTCTTTGTATGAAGTTCCAAGAAATGAGAGGGATTCCTCTCCTTGATGTGTCCGAGAACCAAAGGAACCTTCTTTGGAAGGAGATAAGCTTGGCCTCCACCACTTTAGGGATTTTGAAGATGCTCAGGTAGAAAAGAGGAAGGCTATTCAAAATTGTTTTGATTAGGATTAACCTACGGGCTCGAGAGAGGAGTTTTGCCTTCCAGAGGGACAGTCTCTTTTCAATTTTATCCAAAACAGGTTTCCAAGTCTCCACTCTTCGAGGATGAATACCAAGGTATGAAATGGGGAGCTAAAAACCTAAACAATTCAACAAATTCTTTGCCTCCTCCACCCAGCTGGTGTCGCACCCAATCGGAATGAGAGCTGACTTGCTAAAGTTAATGCTGAGCCCTGACATGATTGAGAAGCAGGCCAGTAGGTGTTTATAGTTTGGCAAGCAAGCCAAGTTAGCTGAAGAGAATATCAGGGTGTCATCTGCAAACTGGACATGGGATAGATTTACTCAGTGTATTCCAATTTGGATGCCTTTGATCTTCCCTAAGCTTTGAGCTTTATGGACAAGTTTGTTGAAGGGTTCTGTGACAAGGAGGAAGAGGAAGGAGGATAGAAGATTGCCTTGCCAGAGATCCCTTTAAAAGTTGAAGGGGACCGTTGGGGAGCCATTGATCAATATTGACATAGACGCGGTTGAGACACAAAACATGATCCATTTTCTCCAAGTGACATCAAACCCCATCAATTCCATTATTTCATCAAGGAAGCTCCACCAAACTATGTCAAAGGCCTTCTCGAAGTCAAGTTTTAGTAAGACTGCTTTTGGTTTAGCTTTCTAAAGCCACTAGATGGACTCATTTGCAATTAGGGCTTCATCCAAAATATTCCTATCTGACATGAAAGCAGATTGGGATTCCCCAACCAGAGGTAGTAGAACCTTTCTTAACCTCTTCGACAGAAGCTTTGCATTTATCTTATAAATACATTCCACCATGTTGATTAGCCGAAAGTTCTTGATTTCTGTTGCTTCCTCAACCTTGGGGACAAGTGTGACCCATGTGTTGTTGATCTCTTTGGGGAAGGTTCCTGTTGTGAAGAAGTGGCTAAGGAGATTATTCATTCCCGATTCAAGGTCCTCCCAAAATTGCTTGATAAAGTTCATATTGAAGCCATCATATCTAGGAGATTTTGAAGGTTCACATGATAACATTGCATCCTTGATCAGTTGATCTCCTCCGGTGATGACAATCTTTCTAACTCAGCTACTTGTTTAGGATTGATGCGAGGTAAGCACCCTGAAGGTAGGTGGATAGACGGTAGAGGGGGTTACTTATAGAGGTTTTGGTAAAAGTATAGGATCTTGTTCTTAATGCCTCAAGGGTGTTTCAAGATTATATTTCCCACCTTAATTTGATCAATTTGCTTTTTCATTCTCCTCCCCACCGCAACCACATGGAAGTATTTAGTCTTCCTGTCACCTAGTTTGTGGTGTTTTTCCCTTGACAGCTGTCACCAATAGCTCATTTTTCTTTCATACCATTGCTTAAGAGTGGCATTCAAGGCTATTAACCTAGTTTGATCGACCTTATTCCCATCTTGACCATCAAGCCTTGGTTAGGTGATCTGCTGCTCTTTCTCTATGTTGTAAATTATGGGAATATCCCCCATTTGGAGCCATTCTTCCTTAACCATTCTACCAAATCTAGGGGTGTGAGAACCACGTGTCAAGGCTTCTGAAAGGTTTTGGACCACCAGTGACACCTGTCTCTAATACTAGTAGAAGCAGGCAGTGATCCGAAACTGAACTGAGGAGGCCATACAATTTTAAGGAAAGGAATTGCATACTCCAATCTGCCTCTACAAGCATTCTGTCAAGCCTGCTCCTTGAAGCGCCCACTGACCAAGTGAATTCTCTTCCTGTGATATGGAGGTCAATTGCTCCCATTTCTTGGATCTAGTTTCTCATCTCTTCCATGATCCCCTAGCAATAGTGCCCACCATTTATTTCTTTTGGTCTCAGTACCTCATTAAGGTCACCCACTATGAGACATGGGACCTCCAAAGATTGTTGCAGGACTACAAGTTCATCCCAACCCAATTTCAAATATGGAAAATCATCTTTACTTTCAAATCACATCTTTCTTTTTTTAATCTAATCTTTCGTACTTTGTTTTTTTCAATATCATTTTCATTATCTCATTCTTAATTTTCGAAATTCCATCAAATCCTTTCTTCTTCGTTAACTCAAATCTTTTATTAAAAATCACGTTATTTTGTTTTTCTACTAATCAATTCATTTTATTTCTATTTTAATAACTTTATTCGAATCATACCCCCAACCTCATGCCCACCGCAACATACTAACTGCAGCCCCTCGAATCACCGCCTCAAGCATCGTCATCCTCACACAACCACCCTGTCATAGCCACTATCATCAAACGTGACAAATCATTGTGTCACAACCACCCAAGATAAAATAAAATAAGAATTTAGTCAATTTAAAAAAAATACTTCTTTTATTGGAAAAGCTTTTTTTTTTTTTGAAGAGCTTAAACAAACGCACTCAATATCTTAAACATAATAGTTAATTTTTAAAATCAATTAAATTCCTATTTAATTTTATTAGTTTCAAACATAATATTTAAAATCAATCAATCCATCCATCTTCTTCTCAAAACCGTTATACATAGGGACCAAGCAACCAAACACTTGTTGGGCATGGAGACAACATTAAGTGGGAGTTGATACGAGCAACCTTTACGAGGCTTTCCCTCAAACACCTTGCAAGCCTCATGTTTGTCTCTAAGTTATGGCACTCTCTCATCTATGATTCCAATCTCTCTCTATACTGCGTGATGTGTAAGTTTCATAAATAATGTAAAAGTGAATAACCCCTAACTTTCTTATTTTATAAGGATTTTACTTAAAAGGACCAAAATTATCATTTTTACACCACACTTAAATCAAACTGAAAAGCTCAATCATCTTGTATGTGGAGGCTTATATTACTTGGAAGATAACATTTGTTTTGTTGATTCTAAAGTTATAGAATGTGATGTATATATTTTATTTTTAATATAGATAGCGGGGTTAGTTAAACACATTATATGTCTCTTAGAAGAATTGATCAAGAGGACTCCTTGAACGTATCCCTAAATACAAGACTAAGAGAGATGTCAATTAAGTTACTCTCAGTGTATAGAGTTATACATTGAAAATGTTGAACATGATTATAGCAGGAATTGTGAGGACTAAGGGGTAAAGAGAATCTAGCAGTCAAATTCTCTTGATTTTAGTATTCAAACATGCCAACTGCAACAACTATAGACCAGTTCCTTCCTTGAAGCAAGTGGAGTTTTGCAAAATTGCATCCTGAATTGCCTCTCACACTGACCCATAGATGTCTCTTAATCAAAAGCTATTATAAGACTCGAATCGTTGACCTATAGAAGCACATTGCTGCTTCTAAGTATGGTGATGGTGTAGTGGGATCTTGCATAGGATTGATAGTTTTACAGCAATTGCCATATTTTTTGATCATATGAAATCCATTAACCATAACCCACAAATGAATTTCATACATTCACATCGTGACAAATGAATTTTGTGGTGTGTTTGATTACATCGATTACACTATGTATAGAGAGAGACTCTCCTGCCGCTTTCTAATGATTCTTAGGAAGACGAGGAGGAAAAAGGGTATGTAACATTAATATATGCTTTTAAAGATTGCTGGATTGTTGTCATCTTAACTTAGGAGTGGGATGCTGGCTTGCAAGCCTCGAATCATCATTTAGGTTTGTCTGTAGTTTACCTGTTTAATTTAGGATAGTGTGGTTACAAACAAATGTAAATACCACAAAAATAATGTCTATTCTTAAATTTGTTAGCCAAGTATAAAGCAACCTTATGCATGATTAAGTCATATGAAGTGTCCTTAATTACTATTTGCTCAATGGTTTAAGCAGGTCAGTTTGTTGTGATTCTTGTGAATAATTTACCTTGTGAACACATACATGTATATATGCCAATAGAGTTTTTGTTTTTTTTTTTTTTTTTCAAAGGAAGAAACTATGTGATATTGTTTTTCCTTAAATGTTATGCAATTACATCTCATTAGACATCTAAGGGTTTATTTAGTTTGTGTTTCTATTTTTTGTTTATATTCTTGTTTTCATGTTGTTTATTATTTTTTAAGATCCCGTGAAAAAAAATAACAAAAATTGAAAATAAAAACAAGAAATCAGATCTTATTTTTATTTTTTAATTTATTATGCATATGGTATTAGTTACTGACCTTGATGCCCACTTGCTGTTGTTTTCCTTGTGTAAATTATTTTTCAAGCCATGGTGTTGTAGTTTTTCTGTTTAACAAAGCATTTCTTGTTGATCTCAGACAATGTCGATTTGATCACAACATGCTGAAAATATCACAGAAATTTTCTGCCTCAACATTATTGATCCTTGGTATTTTAGGCTTTCCAGAACTATTTTTAATCAAATTTTTTTTTGGTGTGTTTTACTTCAATTCGTATGAAGTAGTGGAGGTTTTTTTTGATAGATTAAGAAGGCTCTACCCATGAAAGAGATGAGAGGCACAAAGTTAAGTTATATTAGTTAGATATATATATTAATAATTTTTGTTTTGTATTATTTTCAGGTGATTTTGATACCACTAATACAAAATCTGGTGAAAAGTTAAGTTGGGTAGAAGTTTTTTGCCATTTATTTTTTATTTTTTAAACTATCCGGTGTGAAGAGCATGCATGGCTTTTAGAGTTCTAGCAGATTGAGAATTGAGAAATTTTTGGTTATGATTTATTTATTTATTTTTTATGTTTCATTGGTTGATTGCTAAAGACATACTTTTCTGTGATTTAGCAACGTTCTCTGTCAATTGATAGTTGACACTGAATTTGGAGAAAAGTAATAATAAGGATAGCTAAGAGAATTACCAATTATCATGAAATTATTAAAAGTGAGCTAATATAATATTAATTAAGAAGAATTACCAATTATAATGAAATTACATTTTTCTTTGAACATTGGTGTGCACAAAAGCAACTCCTAGGCCTTTTCACTTGGTTGATCAATGCCCTTGTGATTGGCTTCTCGTATAAGAAACGTTGAAAACTCACTTGGGTGTAGCAAACATTTATATATGGATGTGTGATTTAGACCCAAAAACTCTTAAGTGGTTGCCCACGGGTTCGTAAGCTTGAGAGAGGCTGAGTTGTGAGCCGAATGGTCCTCCTCCTTCTTTTTGTTGAACCTCTCCCCTCTTTGTCTTCTTTCCCCTTTCTCACCGGTTTTCTTAATTTCCCTCTTTCCTCTATCACTCTGTTCAAGTGTCCATGGGCTTCACAAGGCCCAAAGGACAGCCCAATTTCTCATTATCCAGTCGGTTCTTAGTGAAGGCCCAAATGCTCTTGAGAGATAGGTTTCACAATACACCTCTTTCCTTCAAGGCCATAGAAAACTTCCTTGCCAACCCTTCTTATTTTTCGTGCTCGTCATATCATGTTTGTACACTTGGTATTGAATCAATGCGTATTATGAGTCAAACAAGCTTTTGGTTTGTACGAGTTTTTTTTTTTTTAAAAACAAAATCTCGACAATTTTTAAATGTTAAACAAATAAGTTTTTAAGATAAGTATAAATGACATGTTAAACATTGTGTGTGAATATAATTTTAAACCTCCAAACAAAAGCTCATTTGAGTAAAAGTTGTAGTAAATAAGAAAGGAAAAACCTATATTTTTTGTGTGAATAAAAAAAAGTGGTTTCTCAAGGCCATGCGGAAGTCCTACCTACTAAATTTGTTTACTTTTAACAAATTTTAAAATTAATCTCATTGAATTGTTTATCTAACTTCAAGATATAAATGTCATTACATTTATTTATTGGACAATTTGATTGTAGGGTTATTATTGTAACTTTACAAAAAAAAACTTTCTTTACTCCTATTTGTTTATTTTTGATAAATCACTCCTATGTATTCTCTTATCTCTCCTATTTACTATCTCTTCTCTCTCCTCACTCATGCGTAAATGCTACCACCATTGTTTGTGCTTTTTTTCTTTCTTTCTTCTCTCATGTCTCTCCTTAAATATAAAAAAGCAGCAACCTCAATATGTATAAATTGATATAATTTTTTTTACAAACGAAATTGATATAAAAATTAAATTATTTTAAGGGTAAAGAAAATATATTTAAATGAGAATAGGCTTGTAAAAAGACTCAAATTTGAATTTTTTTTTTTTTAAGAAATGATAATGACATTTACATATGAAGTTGTCGGCTTTTNAATTTGAATTTTTTTTTTTTAAGAAATGATAATGACATTTACATATGAAGTTGTCGGCTTTTAAAAAATTGGAACTTGTTTTTGTCAAGTTGCTTCTTATATATTTTTTAGGGTTAATTACGTTTTTAGTCCCTGTAATATGAAAAAGTTTGGTTTTAGTCCCTTATGACAAGTTTTAGTCCCTGTAAAAGGTGAAAATTTGATTTTGGTCCCTGTAGACGGTTGGTGATGGACGATGAATTAGAAATGGTCCCTTATTATTGTTAATTTCTTAACCAATGTTAGCAAAATCCATAAATACAATGACATCTGTCCAAAAGTTTGGGTGTACATTTGCTACCTGCCACCCATAAATTATGTTGTTCATTGCTTTCAATATAAACTAAAGAAACAACGATTCACTTAGAAGGAAGCATATCAACTCAAGATTTTCACCACTCTCATAAGATTATTTAGATGGGGAACATAATTGCCAACCCAACCATCCAAGATATATAGACAGTACTGAGTAAAATACTAAGAGGAAATTAAGATGTTGGACATGTCTAGCAATTCAATTTTAATTATTCCAAGGAAAGCATTTACTGTTTCCCGTAGGATAATAAACAGCACATGGCCCATCCTGCTTTATATCCCAATTCAATCCATCGTAGTCGGAATCCCTGCTTGCGATGTAGACATCAAACCGTCTAAAGTCGCCACTACCCTTCCATTGAAAGTAACAATAGTATTGTGTTGTGCCCCAAAAGTTGTTATCGAAATGCCATCCATAAGAGTCGCCAGGACGGAGAACCCTCAGCCCAAGATCATCATCTCCTGATTTGCAATGGATGGTCAGGTCAAGATGGCCATCCAGTTCGTTTGTGACGCTCACGTTGCGAGCATCTCCATTGGATGATAGCAGTGATGTAGCAAGAAGCCATAGAAGGGCGACACTTTTGCGAACAATAGACATATTGCACATCGGTGCTTGTTTTCCTCTCTGTGAATCTTTTATTTATATACACCTCCTGTTTTCATAATTATACTAATGCATTTCATCTGTTTAATAGAGAAAAGGTGCATTTCATTAGTATGAAAAAAAATCATTTAATAGCTTTAATTTATGAAATGAAAAAATATGGAAGTTTAGATCTTCAATGTAAATGATTCATTCCTTTCATATAAAAGGTGCATCTTTTACTTTTAAGTTTATTTTTGATTCAAAGTATCTCAATAGAATCTTTATTTATATAGTACATAATTACACTATTTTATCTAGATACGATGAAAGTTTCTTTCCATAAAAACCATGTTCATGATCATCAATCTTCTTCTCCCCTAAACCCTTACATAGGAGAGAACACGGTATAGCTCTTACCATAACCAATCGCTTCGAGCATGCATCCATGGCCATGGATAACGACAACAACAGCAGCAATGGCAACGTTAGCATCAGTGAGGTACTCCTTGTGGAATTGACACAGGTAATCTTATTGATGCTTCATCTTTGACTCCGTGTATTTGGATGAACACTTATTTTTGACTAGGTGTATCTTTATAAAATTTTATCTAGATACATTGAGTTAAAGATAAACGTATAGGTAAAAAATTGACACTTATTATTAACATCATATTTTGTGCAGACTTTAGACAAAAATAACAAAAAATGCAAAACAAAAAAGCACTTATTTTAATTTTTCTTTTTTTTTCTAGCTTTTTAAAGTATTTTTTCCCCTTATTTTCAAATAACTTTTCCAAACCATCTCTTATCATTTTTCATTTCATTTTCAATTTCAAAATTCAAATAATTTATTTTTACACCATTTTTACTCAATTAATTCCTTTATAATAAATCATCTTTAAATTTCAAATCACATCTTTCTCTTTCAATCTGAACTTTCATATGTCATTTTTTATTTGAAAATTCATTTTCATTGTCACATTCTTAATTTTCATA
>QANU01112672.1:0-10118 GCA_003254905.1 Nissolia schottii
TCTTTAAATATAATCTTTAAATTGATTATATAAATGTTGTCTATATTAGTTTGCTAAGCAATTGATGATAGATTGATGCATATAGTAGTATAGTATTGTATGTTGTCTATATTAGTAGCAATTTATGATAGATTGATGCATAGAGTAGTATAGTATAGTCTATGTAGTACTAGTATTAAATGTTGTCTATATTGGTTTGTTAAGCAATGTATGTTTAACATAGAATGCGCTTTATACAGAATTAGAAAATGAAGAAATCTCTTCTTGTGCTCATTTATTGGTATTTTAACTTGTTAGGCTGACGTTGCGGAACATCTTTGGTCTGTTGATCTTCACTATGCATTTAACATGGACAAGTGTTGAAAGCTTCTTTTACACTCCCGGTGTTTTTATATATCCTTCTTTACAGCTTTCAAACCCTCAAGAGATTCAATTGCGGTATAGTCAGGTAAAGTCATATCCACAAGGAGTTGAATAAAGTCATTCTTGAATTTGTTAATTAAACAATGGAGTGGATGATTTGTAAATTGATTTTTATCATAAATAAACAACATAAAAGATAAATGGGCAACAAATTAGAAGTAGATCAGGGAGTTGGTTAGGAATTGACTCATATTACAATTTCTTATATTCATGTACTCCATGCATATGAATTATCCTTTCTTTGACTTCTCGCCACCAGTTCTTATCTTAATCATCTCTTTCAAGCATGAAAAGATTACTTGGTTCCCTTTATTATTCTGTCAATCCCTTGCATAAACTAACAAAGTAAACCAACATTATTCCAGATGTTAAAACGACTAATAGTCTTAATTCTATCTCTAGCAATTAGGTTTATTAGACGAGTTGATTTAGTTCCAACCTTAGTGATGCAGTTTTCACTTGCAACAATCCAGTTTAGATTCAAGCTTAGGTTAGCTAAATTAAACATTGATTTGATTCCAACTTAATAAGGTAGTTTTCACTCACAAATATCAAGTAACAAAACAACATTTAGATAGCTAGACTAGAGCAAGCTTTAAGCGTAAAACCAATTCATGTAAATCAGAGAAATTGATAGATTCCTTCATGCAAAAGTCATATGGATACAATCATGATATAACATTTATCAAAATCCCAACAACAAGAGGATTATAAACTCATCTTACAAGAGGAAATCAAAGGGGCAAGGTGATGAACACTCACCATGACACGTTATCCCGCCGTCATGACAAGGACCGTCGTGCTTCCTTGACTACTCTTGGCTCCTTCTCTAACGTCCTCTTTGTTGCTAAATTACACTATATTTCGGACTCTAAGAGATAGAACTTTAGTAGTAGAATGAATGCTTAATGCTGAATGCAGGGCCCTATTTATAAGGAAAATCTTCAAGGGCCGCTGAGCAGCTGCAGAGCACCGCTGAGCAGTGCAGCTTTCTTCGCCACAAAGTTTTGTCCATTCTAAAGGGTGGCTCTGACATTATCCTGTCAGAGTCGTTGAGTGGCTGGCAGAGCGCTGAGCGGTGTCAGTGCGGCTGCAGGGTGGGTTGCAGAGGTTGCTTCAGACTCAAGTAACTTCACTTTGAAGTAATGGACTGTTGAGCGGCTCAAGGGACCACTGAGCTGTCTGATGCTTCTCTGGCTCTTCGGTGCTCTGTTGCTTCTCATTTCCTTTGTTCCCTGCTTCTTAGTTTTGTGGGATTTTTTTCTTTCAAATTCATCCTTTTATACTATTTGTATCCATCTTTTAACTTATGCTAAAAATCTTACAAAAGTGGGGGAATTGGTTAGAAAATTTAGAGAAAATAAAGCAGATAGGTATCATTTTAACCTATGAAAATACTAAAATATGACACTTAACAACAAGCTTCGAATATCAGCTGAGGCTATCCTATCTGCATTACAGTAGCATGATCAAATTTCAAGGGAACAACTTCAGTTAGTTCCTCCTTCTATGACTAACATTCCACTGCCCCCTAATGACGATCACCAGGACTCAAGGACACGTAGAAGAAGAACCGGATTAGCAGATGGACAAAGACGAGTTCGTAATACTGAAACATCTGAGTTTTCAAGCCACCAAAGTACTCAGCATGAGGCCATTGCCACAGCTAATATTGATGCTGCTAACCCATCATCTCACCCATCAGTTGCTCCATATCCTCCACCACCAAATTACTATCCACCACCATATCATTATGGATATTCATATCCTCCATACCCTTACCCACCATCATGATACCCTTACACATCACCACCACCATGACATTCTTACCCGCCATCAATTTATCCTTACCCGCCCCCATATACTTATCCATCATAGGTTGGCACGTCAACTGACCCTCATCCTAGACCGTCTGACCCTCATCCTAGACCGTCACATTCTAATACTCAGCATTAGTGACTTTGTTAGCTTTAATTTAATTTTATTTTTTTGTTGGCTTTGTTAACTTTGTTATCTTTAATTAATTTATTTTAATTTTATGTAATGTACTTTTAACTTATGTATTTTTATTATATGCAATTTTATATAAATGTGCAACTCTTGTTTTTGTTAGAAACATAAATGTTGTATCACCTAAATGGCATTTTCCTAATTTATGTTATGTCGCCTCCGAGCAATGTGGGTGCTCAAAGGTGACACTTATAACCATAGTCTAATCACCTAATTAAGGGTTTATTATCATAATCAAGATTATAAGTGACAAAAGATTACCATTTTGCTCCTAGTCTTAATAGAAACTTTTAAACTAGTCTAGTTAAGGCTTAATCACATAATTAGAAACCTTAATCAACTTAGAATCCCTAATTAGCAAGGAGAAAATCATCATTATCATCATTTATGCACATCAAACAAAGAATGACCAAGAAGCCTTGGCACCGCCGCCACCAAAGCCACCAGTCTTGTAACATCCTAATTTTTTTCCCTTACAAAGATTTCGCGTAATTAAAAATTTCGCGTAATTAAAGTGTACTCGAGACGGTTATTTAGACTAGAAATTTAATTATAAAGGTTTTCTTATCCAAAATACTAATCAAAATAATGGTTTCGTGAGCTCACGGGAATTTTGCAAGATCCGGAACAATTTTCGGTCAACACCGGAGTTTTGTCAGGTCCCAAAGGTTCTGTAAAATATACCCTTACGGACATAAGTCCACGAATACCTTAACTTGACGTACTATCCTGACCAAGAAAATTAGTAGATCACGGCGGTATATTTGGAATATTTTTAGGACATCCGTACGTGAACGATTAACGACCAAACGCGATCAAACATGATCGAAATTGACTGCATAGCCATGGATATATATCCACGGAAGCTTCAATGAAGCTTATCCCTGCTTTACTATTCAGATAAGTATGAATATATATGTTAAGATAATAATAATATTATAATAATATAAAGTAATAACTGAGGCAGAATACGGCATATGCCCACCGCCTCAGTAGTGTGTATATACACACACACACATACACACACGGCCTTTGTGCCAATTTTCTAAGCCTCCACTGCGTAAACTTCATCTGCTATATATATTTCTATTCCGGTTGTACACTCTACGGTTACGCTGTCAGACTCAGGAAAAATTGGAGAAACGCATCAACGTGGAAAGAATATTTTTCTCATCACTTTCACCGATTCAAAACGCTCTTAGGAGATGGGTAATCTTGAACCCACTGTCTATGTGGTTTTCTATGATATTTTATGTAGGGTTATATGAAAAAATAACGTAGTAGATTTTAAGTAAAAAATATGTTTAGTATGATGTATGGACGTTTTGGCAGGTTATTGAAGTTAGAAAAATATAACTGTGTTGATTGGAGCTGTGTGGGAATTTTCAGTAACAAAGGAAACTTTGAGAAAATTTTACGAAACTGGCACTGCGGGCTAAACCTGGCTCCAGGGCGCTGAGCGATGCGCCCACCGGCACGCTGAGCGGCCCACTAAACAATCCGCTGAGCGGCCTGACCTGAATCCGTGAGAAGGGATTGGGCACAAGAATGGCTAAGTAACCTAGGAGTCCTTCATGGGCGCTAAGCGACCTAGTTAGGGCGCGAAGCGGCCTAAAGAAATCCTAACCTAGTTAGGGCGCAAAGTGGCCTAAAGAAATCCTAAGTCACTGAGTTAACCTTGAACCGAGAAGTTTTCATGGACCCGCACACTCCAACAAAGCACCAAACCCCAGGAGATTATGTACCATGATTAGAATAATTATGTTATTACATGCCGTAATTGTAACAAAATGCATCATGAGGACTCGGTCGTCAATAGAGCTTTAAGACGACTGTAGATAACTAGACTATGAACACCTAATGTCTTAAATATCATAATTAAATTCTAGGGAAAAAGTGTAATCTTAAGAAGGTTCCAGCCACCATGGGTTCTGAATACCTTGAAGACAGAACATAGTTATATAATAGGAAGTTCCCCTCTTGTGGCACGTCCAAAGGACGAGCCCTTGCCAATCCCATTAGGTGGATTAGTTTACGACAGCCACAGGCTTACAACAGAATGAATACCTACAGTCATACTAAGAGAAGAGTTAGAAAGGAAAAGAAAGAGTAAAGGAAGTATGAGCCCAGAAGAAAAGATAAAGATATGTTACCTCGAGGAACAGACAGCAGGAAGGGTTATACTTCGCTGGTGGACGATGGTCCTAGGGTGTAAATTACATCGCGTGTGGACGAAAGTTTTACAGTGTACAGGCATCGCATGTGGGCGGTCCTAGGGTGTATACGACCCCGTATGAACGACGGTCCTAGGATGTAGACTACATCGCATGTGGGCGTCAGTCCTAGGGTGTGTACGACATCGCGTGTAGACGATCCTAGGGTGCACAATACATCGCGGGTGGGTGGTCCTAGGGTGTATAAGAAAAGGAGATGGCAAAAGGAGTAAGAAGTGAACGTTATGCTAGATTCTGATAGTGAGACACCTCACGTGAAATAGTATGATAATACCCAGATAGTCAGGAATAGGAAGCCAGCTAATTTATACATAAGTAAGGCAAAGAGTAGATTCCCCAATTACCTAATAATTAGATCAAGGTGCTCAGGACTAGCATGGGACTTTAGCATGTTCTATCACCTAGAGATCTCCTGAGCGATCTGGATCATAATTGAGCAAACCAAGGTTAGTTATGCCCTAAGATTCCCACTGAGAACGCGACGTTCTCATCCCCACTCACCTATGATTCCAGGGAGGCATGACGAGGACGCTGAGGCGGAGTAGACATCATTGAACGAGGAAAGACGTTGGCGTCAGAGGATTCCGAAGAAGTAAAGGACAATAGCCCATGATTTATGTTTTGATTAGCTAAAGGGACTAGATGTGCCCTTAACCCTTATGAGAATTAAATGTATCTTGTATAACTGAATGTGTAATTATATATTATTACTCCAATGTGTAATTGTGTTATGGACCAGATAATTGTTTATACATATACATATGTCATGAGAACTGTTGTATCGATATCCCATAGTTGAATTGTTGCCCAAGTCCCTCGGGACTCTATCGCTTGGATATCTATATGTTTTCTCGAACACGTACGGCTCATACTTTATGTAAGAAAGAGAAAAAGTTTTGAAAACAGTCCATATTTTCAAGTAAGAAATATTTGCGAAGCTAAAAGTATGGGCTAAAAGTAACCCAAACACAACAGATAACNATCTTTTTATTTTCATACAAATAACCCATTTTTCTATGTTGGTGTTACTATTATTAACTAGTTGGAGGTTCAGGTGATCATCTTCCTAGAGTTGAAAGAAACACACAAAAACTCGAGGTTTAAGCCTAAGATAAAAATAGTGGTCCCAAGCCAAAACTCATAAGATAATCTTAGAGCAACAAACAACCTACCAAACAAGGAAAGGGAACTAGTCCAACAGACTGAGACCAAACTTCTTCATGGGAGAGAGGAAACAACACAACACGTAACCCACAAGCTAGGGTGGCATAGGCTGGAAACCATGGCTAGTTCAGTCCAAAATGAGCATCTTGGCAGATCAAGGCCTACAAAGAAGAGGCATGTCTCAACACCCAATCATTATAGAAATTTCCTTCCAATGTTGATCTTTCCACATGGTGGGCTACCGGTTAGCATCATGCGGAGCCCACAGTAACCAGCTTCTAGGGATTTCTTGCCAAAGAGACGTGATGTCTTCAACAACTACATTAATGTCCCATTGAATTTTTGAACTCTGGTAAGGTTTAACTCCCTCAAGACAATAAGATTCAACCATTATGGCCTCGCATCCACAACTCCTTACAAGGATGATTCTTTCTCAAAAAGCGATAACTTCAACAACATGAATGGAATGAGCAGGGATGAGTTGAAATGAGTCAATTCCCTAGAAATATTTTTCTAAACCTTGAACCAAATATGGGAATAATACATTTCCATGGTCACATTTCGTGGAATGTGAAAAGATTCTACAAACCACACGCACTCTGAAGTAATTTCAAAACTGACGTGGCATTTTTCGGCGGAGCCTAGATTACCGCCTTGATGAGCACCTATTTACCCGCAAGGTTGAGGAGATTCTTCATCGAACCCTTCATCTTAGCCAACACTCCTTTGTTGATCCAAGAGAGGGCAACATTCTTGGACCTTCTCCATTGCATCGAAATACCAAAGTACATACCTAGGTTGTCCAAGACTTGGATATTGAGAGCTTAGTGGACACTCTCTTTCCAAAAATGACTCCTGATTTCTCAAAGTTAATTCGTTGTCCTGAGAACTTTGAAAAACTATTGAAAATGTTCATTAGCTCAAAGCATTTCCTGTTCTCCCCCTTGAGAAAGAACATTATATCATTGGAAAAACAAAGATGGGTTAGTTTTGGAGCATTTGAGTTATGGCTGGTTCCAATTAACTTTCCTTCCCCCTATGCTTTGACAACCATTTGAGATGGTGCATCCATAGCTAGGAGGAAGAGGTAGGGGGAGCGGATCCCTTTCCGTCAACTCGTGTTTTCCCTCCAATTATGAAAAGGAATTCAATTCACTTTGTATCTATATTGCACCCTGTTACACATCCTCCTACAGATGCTGCAGCTGAAACGGCTAAGGCTAGAAAAGGAAAGGAAATAATTCCTTTCCCACTTGTTTATTCTAGAAGATCGAATAGATTAAGGAGAGAATAAATCTGTTGGGTTGTTACAACAGATTAGGGAGCTGATTTGCAAACCAAATCAGGGAAGAATAAGTTAGTGGAGATAAAATAGGAAGGGAGAAAGTAATGGTCAATCCCTTGATTCTCTCTCACCAGGTTGTATAAGGAGAGTTCTAGGAGAAAGGGAAGGGCATTCAGAATTTGGAATAGAACTAGGAGGACCAAGGGATAATTAATTCCCAGGATTATTTTATATTTCCAGTTTATTATTTTCGGCCCCCAGCCATCAAGTGTATCGTTCTGTTCAGCAAATTCTCCTCTGGAATTTCTTAACCATTAATAAAATTATCAAGCATTTCAGTAATCAGTTTTATCAGATACTAGTTCTTACAACTGGTATCAGAGCACCGTTCCTAGGGAGGACTGTGCATGGTTTCCACGCGCGCTGTTATGGAGGCTAGAATGGAGGCACTGGAGAGGCAGATAGAGGAAATGAGAGAGTCTCAGGCTAACACCCTGACACTTTTGAAGCAGATTATGAACAGGTTGCCGCCACAGCAACCCGGGAGCAATTAGGGGATGAGGACAGAGCCTCAGGAGACGGAGGAGAGGAGGAAAGAAACGAGAGGGAGGAGCAAGAGCCTAGGCGATTCGAGGCCACACGGAAATTGGATGTTCCAGTTTTTGTGGGGAAGGGGCCTCAGACTGGTTAGTCAAAATAGAGAGGTATTTTAGGGTGACACAGGCAGCTCCACAAGATAAGATGGACATAGTCACCTTGGCATTGGAAGAAGAAGCCCTCACATGGATGGAATGGTGGGAGGAACACACACCATCACTGAGCTGGGAACAATTTCGAGCAGACCTGCTCAAGCGGTTCCAACCTGGAGCTGCTCTTAACCCCTGGCACCACTTTTAGAGGTAAGGCAGGTGGACGACGTAGCAAGGTACAGGAAGGAGTTTGAGGCCGCAACCAGGTCTCATAAGAATCTGGGAACAGAGGCGTTGTTGTGCATCTTTGCCAACGGATTGAAGAAGGAAATACAGGCAGAACTAGAGGTGGCACGGTTCAACAATTTATCCGCCTTGATGGACAAGGCCATGGCAATTGAATGGAGGAACCAAGCATGGAGGGAATCGGGAGTGAATCCTGGTAACAGGAGATGGGAGGGCGGTCCTAGATATGGTAGCACCAGCGGAGGACCCTCCGTAGGGTCAAATTATTCCAAACCGGCAGGAGTCACCAGACCCCCGATAACAGAGGAGGAGGACGAACAGAATCAAGGTACAATGCAAGCCAAAAGTCCACAGAATCATCCGCAGGGAACAAGCCAATTCCGAGTGGGGGAGGAAGCACGACCCACGCAAGCAACCGGAAACCTAGTAATACGCGGCGGCTGTCCAACGAAGAATGGGCAAAACGGCAGCGAAAGGGCCTCTATTTTCACTGTGGAGAGAAATGGAGCCATGACCACAGGTGCACCATGAAGCATTTCCAAATCCTTTTTCTGGAAGCTGAAGATGGGGAAGAGACTGAACAAGGAGGAACGCCTCAACTGGAGGAACCAGACCGGATCGAGGAGAGACCAGAATTGCAATTGTCATCCTACAGTTATTGGGGGCTCACGTCCCACAAAACCTTCAAGGTGTTAGGGAAGATTCACGGACAAACGGTGGTGGGGCTCATTGCCCTCGGGGCGTCCGCTAGGTTTTAGGTTGCTTGCGTGGGTCGTGCTCCCTCCCCCACTCGGAATTGGCTTGTTCCCTGCGTATGATTCTGTGGACTTTTGGCTTGCGTTGTACCCTGATTTTGTTCATCCTCCTCCTCTGTTATCAGGGGGTCTGGTGACTCCTGCCGGTTTGGAATAATTTGACCCTACGGAGGGTCCTCCACTGGTGCTGCCATATCTGGGACCGCCCTCCCATTTCCTGTTACCAGGATTCACTCCCGATTCCCTCCATCCTTGGTTCCTCCATTCAATTGCCATGGCCTTGTCCATCAAGGAGAATAAATTGTTGAACCGTGCCACCTCTATTTCTGCCTGTATTTCCTTCTTCAATCCGTTGGCAAAGATGCACAACAACACCTCTGTTCCCAGATTCTTATGAGACCTGGCTGCGGCCTCAAACTCCTTCCTGTACCTTGCTACGTCGCCCACCTGCCTTACCTCCAAAAGTGGTGCCAAGGGGTTAAGAACAGCTCCAGGTTGGAACCGCTTGAGCAGGTCTGCTCGGAATTGTTCCCAGCTCAGTGATGGTGTGTGTTCCTCCCACCATTCCATCCATGTGAGGGCTTCTCCTTCCAATGCCAAGGTCACTATGTCCATCTTATCTTGTGGAGCTGCCTGTGTCACCCTAAAATACCTCTCCATTTTGACTAACCAGTCTGAGGCCCCTTCCCCCACAAAAACTGGAACATCCAATTTCCGTGTGGCCTCGAATCGCCTAGGCTCTTGCTCCTTCCTCTCGTTTCTTTCCTCCTCTCCTCCATCTCCTGAGGCTCTGTCCTCATCCCCCTAATTGCTCCCGGGTTACTGTGGCGGCAACTTGTTCATAATCTGCTGCAAAAGTGTCAGGGTGTTAGCCTGAGACTCTCTCATTTCCTCTATCTGCCTCTCCACTGCCTCCATTCTAGCCTCCATAACAGCGCGTGTGGCAACCATGCACAGTCCTCCCTAGGAACGGTGCTCTAATACCAATTGTAAGAACTGGTATCTGATAAAACTGATTACTGAAATGCTTGATAATTTTATTAATGGTTCAGAAATTCCAGAGGGGAATTTGCTGAACAGAACGATACACTTGATGGCTAAGGGCCGAAAATAATAAACTAGAAATAAAAAATAATCCTGGGAATTAAGGATCTCTTGGTCCTCCTAGTTCTATTCCAAATTCCGAATGCTCTTCCCTTTCTTCTAGAACTCTCCTTATACAACCAGGTGAGAGAGAATCAAGGGATTGACCATTATTTTCTCCCTTCCTATTTTATCTCCACTAACTTATTCTTCCCTGATTTGGTTAGCA
>QANU01112682.1:0-27336 GCA_003254905.1 Nissolia schottii
TTAATATTTTAATTTTTGCCGAGGCATTCTTGAAGTTATTTTTATATTAGTGTATTTTACGGATTCCCTTGAGTCGTAATTAAATCTTGATGGTGATGAAAATCACCCCGAATCTCGCGAAATCTCGCGAGGTTGCGAAATCATTATTTTGACCGGTATTTTTAATGATTAAATTCACTAATTTAATTTTCCAGTCTTAATAATTGACTCGCATTTATTTATTATGCGAAATCTTTGTAAGGGGAAAAATTCGGGATGTTACACCGCTCAGCGGTTCCAAGAGCCGCTTAGCGGTCACTGGCGAATCTGAAATTGTTTTCTTTGTTTTCTTTCCTTTCTCTTTGCCTTTGCTTATGGTTACTCCTTGAGGTTTTCACACATATTCTAACTATCAAAATCCTATCTAGTCCAGGTCACAGGACTCTTCAGAATCATCTCCCTAAGTCCTAGTAGAGTTTCTAACATCATGCAAACATAAAGACATACACATACACATAAAGACATACACACACATAAACACATACATCAATCAAAGAGGTGAGTAAACTAGAGTTACCCACTTAGTAGAGGGCTGTTCGGTGGTGAGGAAGAGGGTAGGAGAGTCGTTCTCCGAGCTTCGGGCGCGATCCAAGCTTCCCGGTGAAGTTTCTGCAGAGAGTCTCTGGGTAAACGGATAGAGTTTCCCCTAGGAGAGCAATTTTTCTAATTTTATTCTGCATAGGGGCTGTCTATTTATAGCCAAAATCTGCCCCCCATAATTACCTTTTTGCCCTTAGGTTTATTTACAATTTTGCCATTTTTAATTTCCTTTTTAATTAATTAATTGGGAAGATAAGCTATATGTCACATCATGAATAGTATTTTGAATTTTTTATTATTTCCTTTGCAATCTGAATTGCATCACGTGGGCTGCCATCTTTGACCGCTCACGGTCCCGTTTCGTTCGAGTTTTATCGCTCGCAGTGTCGGTGCGTCGCGCACGGTCGTCCGAAAAATATTCCGCTTGTACCGTCGCGATCCTCTAATTTTCCTCTACCTAAGAATATTAATCTTAGAAGGTGTTGGTGAATTTTCCTCCGGAGAGTATTTTTCACAGATACCTTCGACCCGTTTCTATGCTCTTGTGTTTGCCGACCACCATTCGGCTCGCAGTTTCGTTCTTTCCCAACCTTCCCGATGGGGTCGTGGGACTATTCTAAGGTGTTTGAGAATTTTCTCGGTACCAGTGGAGTTTCCAGAGACTTTGGGCTCTCTGCTCAATTCTACACTCAAAACAGAGCCGTTTTAGTGTCTGCGGAATCATCCAAAACTCCGCAGAACTCCGTCTAACAGCCAGTTAAACCTCATCATCCAATTCTGAGGGTCAGTAGGAATTATTTGAGTGTCATCAAACTTAGTCAAAGCTCAACAGAATAATTCCTACAGACTTCCACACACTTACTCATACTAAGGTTATACGAGCAGTTATTCGACGAAATTCTTACTAAGAAAAGAGCGGGATATTACACCGACCATAGAGAGTTTGAACATCTGACCATAGAGAGTCTAAACTTCCGACCATAGAGAGTCCCGGTTTCTGACCGCAAAGAGTCTGGAATACCCTAGCGATGAGTCGAGTCTGAAGAGTCCTCCCGACCACAGGAGAGTCGAGGAGTCCCTTGACCACATGAGAGTCCGGAGAGGTCCAGCCACAGAAGAGCTTGGCCCGCTCTAAGGACGAGGCAGCCTCACAAAGTTTCACCAAGGTCCGACCACAGGAGAGTCCGAGAACCACTCCTACCCCTCATGCGCGATAAGTGATGAATGTTTGTATGTATGTCCCAGGGCTAAGGACGCTATGAGAATGCATCCTGAGTGTGAGTACGTGGGTACATGACACAATATCATGATGCCCTAACGACTAGGAATAGAAAGCACGAGAACAGATAAATAGGTAAAGCAAGATTAGATCCCCCACGATCACCTAGTAAAGTAGATAAAGCTGCTCAAGACTAACATGAATATTCATAACAAGTAGGGATTTAGTATAATTGTAACGCGGTAAAATCATAATTGGAGTAAAGCACCGAGTAGTTATGCCCTGAAAGACCCCATTGAGAATGCAATGTTCTCACCCCCACTCCTTTATGGTTCCAGGAGAATACGACCATTACACCTGAGAGGACGGGATGACCGTAGGACGGGAGGCCAGGAGACCCCAGTAAAGTTGCAGGAGTCCCAGTTCAGACATAAGCACGGAGACGACGAGTGTTTGGTATTATGTAACAGTTAAACGGTCTCGCTTTACCATTGATGACTACGTGTAATAAATGTAATATGTATTATTATTTCAATGTGTACTTGTATGTTGGACCATGTGATTGTGTGTGTATATATATATATCATGAAATATTCTGTATAAGAATCCCTTAGATCTGTTATCGCTTAAGTCTTTTGGAGACTCTACCGCTTGTATATCTATATGATTTCTTGAACACGTACGACTCATAGTTTATGAATTAGTAAAATAAAAGGAAAAAGTTTCAAAACGGTCCGTATTTTCGATTAAGAAATATTTGTCAAGATAAAAGTAGGGGCTAGAAGTAACCCAACCAAAGCAGAAAATAACCTAGTGAGTATTGTTTGCGACTTAAGCATAAACTAGGGTGTTTCAGGGATAGGGGTTGTTCCCAGACTCATTGTGGTCGAAAACCTACTCAGTACATATCTTCATAATAGCCCGGACTCCCTGTGGTCAGACCCTTGTAAGACTTTGCAAGACTAGCTCATCTTTAGAGTGTTCCAGACTCTGTGGTAGAAACGCCCAGACTCTCTGTGGTCGGGATCCTCTTAAGGCTCTGCTCATCTTTGGGGTATTCTAGACTCTCTGTGGTCGGAAACCCAGACTCTCTATGGTCATAAGTTCAGACTCTTTGTGGTTGGAAGTTCAGACTTTCTATGATCGGAGATCCAGACTCTCTGTGGTCGGATATCCAACCCCTTTTCTGTGTCAACATCTGATTTCCTTTTCTTTTTCTTTCTTTTTTTCTGTAGCTTGCCATGTAACCTCAATTTTCGGCTTAGACCATCCTCTTCCTTATGAGGGTGGTGAGGGTCGTGTCCGTAGACTTGTTGTAGGCTTTCTTAACCTTTAGTTTTTCCCTATGTTCATTCTTTATCTTTGCGTACTTAGGTGACCTAACTTCTAGTGTGCTAAGGTTATCTTAACGTACTAACGACAATCGAGTCCTCATGATGCATAATAACATACATATAACACATAACTTCATAACTAATTTCATCAGCATATACAAATTACAGAGGTCTAGTGCTTGTTGGAAAATGTGAGTGAGATGAAAACCTAGGTCATTCAGTTGTAATTTGAATGACCAAGGCTATTCATTCGAATGACAACAAAATTTGGCTCTCGGGTGGGTAAAATTATTGAGTCATTCGAATGACCTAGCCTAGTCATTCGAATGACCTGGAAATTTTGCTCCCTGTTAGTAAAATTGCTGAGTCATTTGAATGACCAAGCTTGGTCATTCGAATGATCTGGCTATTTTGCTCCTGGATGAGTGAAATTCAGGGTCATTCGAATGACCATGCTTAGTCATTCGAATGACCATGCATTAGAATCATTCACAGCGTTGCTTCTTGCTTGTTTCTCACATTTTCTAACTGAAAAATCATTTAGGCTTCCCACCTGTTCCAACAATCACTATAAAACATTTTTCTAACTCAAAAACACAAAATCATTCATGCATCATAATAAACATATTTTCTATGTAACACCCTAGCTAGCTAGTCTACGCTTAAGCCGCAAACTTGCTTGCCAAGTTGTTATCTACTTTGGTTGGGATCGTACTTAGTCCCACTTATGAGTTCAAAAGTATAGTTACCCAAAATATGGACAGATTTCAACTTTTCTTTATACGTATTTATAGTGTAAAATATGAGCCTCGTTCAAAGTCAGAACATATATGGCGGGCAGTATCGTAGCATAGTTTGACTAATATTTATCAGGCATATTAACATTTATAGCAAAAAGTGGTCCTTATCATATATTCACAAGTACTTACACATGTAATACCATAGATGTTACGTATAGTTAACATAGTCGTACAAAACATATAGCCTACTAACTAAGGACTAATGTAACATCTCTAGCGCAGCTCTGATTCCCCTATTCCTTTGTCCATCTTCTTCAATGTTGTTCGTCCTCGTACTGCTTGCACTAATCTGACATATTCTTCATCCTCGTTGTGCTCGCCTAGAACCATAAAGGAGTAGGGGATGAAAACACTAGGTTCTCAGTGGGTAACCTCTGGTCTCGCTACTTATATTAAACTCAATTATGATTCTGCCACTCAGGGGGTCTCTAGGTGTCACAGTTATACTATATCCCTACTAACTTTTAAGATCCACACTAAGCCTGGCAGCTTTATCTAAATTACTATGTGACTGGGGAAACTTATTCTTCATTAACTAAGTCATCTATTCTCCACCATACTTCCTAAGTCACATATGATCACATAATTCACATAATAAGCTTCAGTGTGCGTCCGCTTATAACCGTGTCCATTTTAATTATAAGCTTCTGCGCATCTCCACTTATGTACAGTTGTATATCACTTAGAGCATACTCAAGCTCAACCCCCTCGTAGCGGTGGCCTGACCAGTACAAGCTACGTTTTGTCTCAATATCGTGAGGACCAGGCAGTGCTTAACCTAAGTGGTTCTTCTTCCCACGAAAGATCATCGCTCACGATAGGAGTATCCATTCTTATGCTAGGAATGGTGAGGAGATCTACCGCCGTCCTTATGCTAAGGATGAGGTAATCCCAGGGTTCAGCTTGCCTTTCCTGCCGGCTAGTGGCACAACTAGGAAAAGATTGGTTTCCTTTAACATCATTTTCCTTCATTTCCTTTTAGGGACTTAGTGACGTCATGACCTAGGGTTCCTTTTTTCCTTTCCTTTCCTTTCCTTAATTCATTTCATAAATTATTCATGACACATCCTCATCACATAAGTCATACATCATTTTTTTAGTCAACAGTTCATATATCCTTAACATAAATCATCCTTTCATAACAATAGTTTACTTAATAAGATTAGCAGATCCATGGGTAATTGCAAGTAGTATGAAAAGCTGTGTTTAAGAAAAGTTTCATGTCAAGAAAATGATAAGTTTCGAAATGGAGATTCTAAACTTCAGTCAGGCCGCTCAGCGCACAAGATAGTCTGCTTAGTGCTACAGGCCGCTTAGCATGAACCCTAGCCGCTCAACACTTCCTGACGAATTTCAGCTCTCCTAATTCCTGCAATTTCTCATGTTCTACAAGGTTCCTCATACTCAATCTTTAAAGCATTTCCTTCATCATTCATCATAAATTTCTAACAACAAGAAACATACTTTTCATGTTCCAAAACCATTTTTATCATAAAGCCAACTTAATTCCTAACACTTAGTTCATGAATCGTAAAGCAAGCATAAACTCACATAGTTATGTAACACATAACACATAGACCATACATAGCTCAACATCTCATGCTCAAACATTTCCTAAACATAAACAAACATATTCAGTAGTTATTTTAAAAATCACAAAGCATGCGTCCGTTTTCTGTCAGAAATTAGTGATTAGAAACTGGAGAGGTCCAAGACCTTACCCCAAGGTTTTTGATAGCCCTAAGATCATTTTTCATGATTATAAATTCAGATTTTAATCCTAACTCCACGAAATTGCAGTTTCCCCTTTCCCCAAAATTGCTATTTCACCCCCATAAACGTCCTGTTTTCTTTAGAATTTTAGTTCTAAAAAACCCGATGGACTCAAGACTTGCCCTTAAGGTTTTTGATATTTCTAAACCCATATTTTCTGAAAATCAACCCATTTTTCATCCCAAAACATGAAATTCCCATTTTGACGTTATTTCCTAAAAATCTCGTTTTCTGTCTGTTTGCTGAGAAATTCATCGGGGACTCCAAAAATCATAAAACTTGACATCCCCACTCAATTTTTCATGTAGAACTCAAAAATGACATTAGTTTTTCATGATAAAAATCCCAGCATACAGTTCCTTTCAAAAACGTGATATAGCCCCATTTACAACTTAGGCTTTCCTAATTTCTAACAGAGTCATAGATAACACCAGCAGTTCCAGACGAATTCCAACAACACATATATAAATCAAAGTCAAATAAGAGACATCCTAACAGCATATAGCATCTAACATAAACCACATAGACAATTGATAAGTCGGTTTACCCACGTTTTCGCGTTCGATTACGATTTTTGCTGCTTCCTGTGACCTTTTATCTGACTATGGTGCTTCCTAGTTCTTCTTGGGATGAATTTCTCCAAGCTTTCTCTACGGAATTTGAGGGATTTTTGTTGGTTAAGGTTAGGGAATTTATGAAGAATCTGGACTGGGTTTGATGTAGGAAGTGTCTGGGTCTTTGGTTTGACAGAATAATAGTCGATTGTGTGATCGGACAGTGTTTTGGCAAGGTTTCCTAATTTTTCTCCAAATTTTTGGATTAAGGGGGGTATTTATAGCCTTGGGGCTGAATTTCACTTTCTCATTTTGCCCTTAGACCAATTTACCAAAATGCCCCTCGCTTATGTCATCGATGACATCATATATGGTGACTAACCACCATGAGTCATCTTTGACTCCTTTGACCGGCCACTTGGCCAATTCTTGGTCGTGTATGGCCTTTGTGTCTTGGCCACTAGTGTGGCCGAGAATTAAAGGTCTCTAGCGGATCAATTTTGATTCGGTTTTATCGTTCACGATCCCGGTACTTTGCGTACGGCTGTTATAAAAATATTCCGATCAAGTCTTTGTGATCCTCTAATTTTTATAAAGAATACTCTAGGTTCAGTTGAGGTGTTTGTGAATTCTCATCTGTAGCCGTACCTTTTATGGATACTTTGAACACGAGGTTGTATTCTGATGGCAGAAAGGGTTTGTTCTAGTGTTTGCAGAATTTTTTGAAACTGAGCAGAATTTCTTCTACAGACATTTTAACCTAAGAGTTTATATTTTTAATAGTTTAACCTACAATGAGAATTTCTAAACAGCTGTCGAGCGATATTTTCGCTGAGAAAGAAGCGGGATGCTACATGATGAATCACCATGGAAGGTTATAGGATTTCGCCTTGTTATTTTTGTCCCTTTTTGCACGTAGGCACCGTGTGATTCCTTCACAGGGCTGGCTGAATTGCTTCTTCCATTTGGGACCAAATTATGATCATGTTTGATCGTGTTTGGTCGTTCGCTGTTCAGGTATTCCGCATACGAGCAGTCGAAGACACTAATTTGAGTTGATCTAAGATATTTGTGAACTTTCTTCCATAACCTTATATTTTATAGATACCTTAGACCCACTGTTATACTCGGATGACAAAAGAGATTTGTTCCAGTGTCTGCAGAATTTTAAGAAAATGAGCATAATTATTTCTACAGACACTTTTAATCCAAAGGCTTGGGTGAGGGATTGTTTTCCTTATTTGATTAATGAAATCTTTGCTAAGGGGAAAAAGCGGGATGTTACATTCTACATAATATCTACTACGTTATAATATCTACTAATTTTTCTTATCAGGAGTTTAAGTTAGGTCAAGGTATTCGTAAATTTATTTTCATAATAGTGCATTTTACGGATACCTTTGAGTCGTAATTAAATTTCGGTGATGGTGAAAAAATCGACCCAAATCTCGTGAAATTTCGCGAGATTGCGAAACTATTATTTTGACTGGTATTTTGGAGAAATAAATTTTATAATTAAATTTTTCAGTCTAAATAATTGGCTCATATTTATTTATTACGTGAAATCTTTGTAACAGAAAAAAATCAGGATGTTACATTTAGAGCTTTGTAAGGAGAATGAAATGGTGTTTCTATGTGATGGTTGTGGAGTGATCTTTCTTGGTTGGCTTATGGAAGATTAAGAGTGAAGATGCGAGGATTTTTGGGGAATGCTACACGGTTTAGTGCAAGGGAAACTTAGGGAATAAGAAGCAATTTCTTTAAGAAGCAAAGGTGTAAGCCTTAGCATGGCTTGTATTTCTAGAGCATTTGAAGAGTGAATTTCTCTAAGAGATGAAGGGAAAGGCCACTGTTTTTGGGCCAAAAAAACTGAAGGGAAATTGAATTATTTTTAAAGAAATAAAGTAATGGAGGAATAGGTAGAGGCATGGGCTTGTAAGAGAGTGGTTGTGATGTGTAAGTTTTGAAACTTAAACCAAGGAATTATGTTTGTTGACTAGGGAAATGCTGAAAATTCAGCACATGCAGACCGTGTATGTGTGTGTATTTATCTCATTCAGTGTGTGTTTGATCGTGTTCGGTCGTTAACTTTTTGTGTACGTGTATAGTCATACGTGCACAGAAATTTAACGGATATCGTGAAAATTATCTAAACATAAAAACACATTGTACAAGCACTCCTAATAAGAAATTTAAATTAATCCAAAGTACTCGTAATTTTACTTTCGTAAAAGTGTGTTTTACGGGTACCTTCGATACGTAATTAAATTCCGGCGACGACTGAAAATTGATCTGGATCTCGCAGAATTTCACGAGACCGTGAAACTATTTCCTTGACTAGCATTTTTTGAAAATAATTTTAGTGATTTAAATTTCTAGTCTAAATAAATGGCTCGTATTTTTATTGTTACGTGAAATCCTTTCTAAGGAAAAAGTGGGATGTTATATTTGTGAACAGAATCGTCTAATGTTTGTGCATAAACTCATATAAAGTTTGTGCACTCCATTATTGTATTATGCACATCAGTGATGAATGTGCATTAGAACGTATCAATGAATGTCCACGAGAATTTAACAGAAACGTAGAGAAAGAACAAAACTATCCATGGAAATAAAAAAAATGCATTAATATTACCTCAGTTTCTTGTATTGCTGCTTTCGATCACCAACACAATAAAATTAGGATTATCAACAATTGATTGTGGTAATGCTTTCGATTTTGAAGATGCTTTCTGCAAAACTGAACTTGCGTTTTTGGTGCTGTAGTGGTTATGATGGATTTTGAGCTCACAATGTAGGTTCTGTTGCGATATGGTTGAGAAAATCTCATTGAGTATGTTCGAGATTGATTTCATTGAGAAAAATCGTGTGGGAGTGTGTGGTTTTTAAAAAAGGAAAGTCCACTGTATTTCGTATTAATTGTCATTGATATCGTATAAATTAGTGGTGTATATACGAGTGTATGGGATATTGGTGTACATAAAGCATTTTCGTTAAAACAATACAAAGTCATTATAAAAATGTAACAACAATTTTCAAAAGGTTACCAACTATTTTTAAAATGGGCAATGGCTAATGCACCAAGTTATTATGGTGTCTAATGCACTAGCATGGTCTATTTTATAGACCACAATTAGAGAAAATTTTACTTACTCTCAGAGCAAAACGCATGATTTACTCTGAACCAATGAACGCATGACAAATCACTTTTGTGGATTCCATATGTCCCCTAAAAGTATTTTTGAATTGCTACTCTAATTAACTATGGTTAACTTAACTAGTATTCATCTGTATTTTTAAACAATCTCTTTTACTTTAGCATTTCCCTTTATTTCGTCTTTGTTCTTCACATTCATCAAAACTTTTTAGGCCATTTTTTTAGAGTTCTTCTTCAACCTTTACAAAAGGCAAAAAGATGAATCAAAAAATCATTACCCAAAAAATGATTTAATGAAGTTTAAGAGAGAGGTCATTGTAATTATCTAAAAAAATAACTTAAAATGAAAAATATAACTACATCAGCCTAAGCATTTTGATATTTCCCAATCTATTATTTATGTCTAATTAAATTAGTTATCCCCTCAAAATTAATCTCAACTTGTTCGAGATTATGAAGGGAGAAAGCCTAGTGAGTCTTGCGTTGATATTGTGGGGTTGGATCGTCCTTGAACTTGAGTTGATTCTTTATTTTTTATTTATTTTTGACTAGACCGATTCTTTAAGTTCTAATTCAATTAAGTATAGACTTAAGTAGTGACTAGATTAAATCAAGTCAAAACTTTAAAATTACTTTTAAGGGTTTTGGATATTATATATATTTATTAAAGTCATAAATTTTTTTAAGTATTATTATTTTATAATATATATTTTTAAAACAAATCATATTAATATTAAAATATAATTATGTTATTTCATTTTTTAAGCGTACCGTTCTTATGAGTAAGAATTGAACTTCGCCAACATAGTTAAGAGATAAAGTAAATTACCACCGCGTCACATCTCCTAATCTCCTAACCTAAAACATATAAGTTAAAGTATAAATTTTTATATTTTATCACTAATTATCTAAAAACAGTATAAATTTTAGATTATTATCTGACTTGGGGCAGAATTCGGCCAACCCGAAAAATGAACCCCGCCCAAAAAGGGTACCGGGTCGAGGTCATGAACACCCTACTACTTGAGAGTGAGACTTCCACGGACCAAACACGAAAAAGTTGAAAAAGAGACTCAGCCATGGCATTGCTGCGGCGGCATAGGCTCGTATCAGACGACCCACAACCTTAACAACCAGGAAGCCAGCGATCTATCATACACCTCAAGGTTGTAGCTGGCGGTGCAGTAGACAAGAAGATAGGCTGCGCTGCAGGTCCCTTTTTATTTTATTTTGCTATGTTTCTGGGTACGGAGGTACCGTTTTAAAATTCGAATACGTATAACTGTTAGGTAACCATTTTTTGTTGCTAGCTGCTTCTGTGCTTGGTGTCTTTATATGTGTTTATTGATGAATATTAAGGATCCCAATTCCCAGCCCTTTCGTCAAGTTTGGGTAAATACTGAACCAATGTCCGGTGTTACACCTTGGAGAATCTGAAACAATTCAAATCATCAACGCAGTGGGCTTCGGGGTATCTGAGTTTCCACTAGGGGGCAATTCTGTGTGCTCAACAACCGTTTCTTGTTTTAGTGTCCCATTAAGCTTGAACTCATTAAGGTTCTCAGTTATTCTAGCAGCACCGATATTGCGCTTACCAGAGACGTAGGAATATTTTCAAAGGCATGCAATCAATGTATATGAAAATATTAGTCACATTATGCTATTAGCTATAAGTACATCAATGATTCATTTGAGTAATAATTTTGTTCGACAAATATGCTATTAGCTGTAAGTTATGCTGACCAGTTTTGGGAAGAAAAGGAAACAAGGGAAAATTCATTTTGCATGAAGGCTGCATTTGCCACTGTCAATTTTAGGCTTACCTTTACCATGTCATATGGAAGTTTTGTCCTTTGGTTAGAAGTATTTCCTTCCAGTTTAATTAGTCCTAAATTTAAGTTATTGCCTAAAAGGCGCTTTTTGGTTATATTGGGCTCTAGTGTCCTAGGTTGTGTTTTTTTTTTTTTTTCAAACGTCATCACTCACTGTCCTTTCTTCTCATTGTATTAATGTGATATCTTTAGAAGATGAACATTGCCTTGTTCCCATATCTGTTATGTTCTTTAGCGACAAACCTTGTATGAACACGGGGAAGGGAGATAGGAAGTATTGATTCTACAATATCCTTGCTTCAAGAAGACAGTGGTGTTGGTGTTGGTGATGGTGACAACTTGACATCTATAATGGGCTTGATGGCATTCACATGGCGTACTTGTCTAAGAAAGAGTCGTCCACTAAAACTAAGGTTCCTTCATACCTTGAAAGAAGATCAATTGGGAAATATTGTATTGTCTCCACCTCTTGCTTCTCTAGACCTTCCTGATATCTGGACCCCTAAGTCTTCATGTCAGAGTAATCCTGCAGCACATAAAATCTGTAAGTATCTTGTTCCCTTGGATTGACAATGCTTTTATTTCTATTTGTTTGAATATTAAATTCTAGCATTTTAAATGATTTGATGCTATCTCTTACCTAAGCTTAATTTATATGTTCATCTTTTCACCTTTTATTTTCTTTATCTGTTACATTTTTACTCATTTGAGAAAATATGGGTTTAGCTATCATTTGTAGACTCCCCAGGCTCCAGACAGTTATAGTGTTTCCAACTCCAATGTGAAAAGTATTTGCATTCACCATGTCTTATTCCTGGTATTGACAGATCAGGGTGTATATTTGATTTCTTGGTCTTTTCAATTTAATCAATGTAATAGTAAATGTTTTTTTAGGGGGGCGTATGATTTGCAGAATCTTTTTTATTCCAGAAATATGTTTTGAAAGCGTTTGGTTGCAATTTGAACTCTTAGGAACATGCCCGAGATTACAATATATTTTACAAAAATACCCATGACAAAACGATGTACGTAGGCTGTGGTCCGTCGCCGTCCGGCATTAACTCGACACTGTCAGATGGTCTAGCACTGTTCAGTGGCAGTCCGTTGCCATCCAGTGGTGGTCTGTTGTTGTCCAGTAGTGGTCCGTCGCCATCCTGCAGTTGTCCGTTGCCGTCTGGCATTAACTTGACACCGTTAGGTGGTGGTCTGTCGCAACTTATGGTGGTCGGTTGCTGCTCGGTGGTGGTCAGTCGCTGACTGAGGGTAGTCGGTTACTGGCTGATGGTGGTGCGTCATGGGTCAACTGACGGATGGTGTTGACCTATGGTACGAGATTTGAGGGCAATTTGGTCTTTTCATGTGTCAAAACATTTCAATTCCATGAGAATCCAACAAATCCATGGGAGAGGTGGGAACAAAAATGAGGCAATTTTCATTCCTGGGAATACAAGTTACTCGAGAATGTTTTTTAAAACCTTGATCCAAACATGGGAATGTTGCATTCCCATGGCCACACTCTCGAGAATGTGGGAAGATTCCGCGAACCACACACTCCCTTAATGAATGTCAATAACCAAAATTCATCTTCTAAATACCTTTGACCGAAAACAAAACAAAATAAACATGGTCATGGCAACTATGAAGTGTATGCTTATTGCAATCAAGCTATGAATAAGAGGTTAACTACATTGCATTACACAACTTCATTCAAACTCCACTTCTATACTCTAAATCCACGAATAGACTCAAAATTTGTGATTCTTTCCGTTTTCTTGAAATAAGCATTCTTGATGTACTTCTTCTGTCCTTTTTATTTCTCAATATCCTGCATTGTAATTGATATTTGCCTCAGTTAATGAACAGAATGCTGTGGTGCTTGATGGAAAGTTGATATCAATGGAAATCAGGTCAAAAGTAGCCTGTGAGGTAAGCCGAATGAAGAGATGCATTCGAAAAGTTCCTGGATTAGCGGTAGTTTTGGTTGGCCAGAGAAGGGATTCTCAAATTTATGTTCGCAACAAGGTAATGGCCTGTGAAGAAGTTGGAATCAAGTCCATGGTCACTCAATTACCCAGTGATTGTGCAGAAGAAGAAGTTGACAATGCTATTATGAACTATAACAAGGATCCATCAATTCATGGTATTCTTGTGCAACTTCCTCTACCACAAGTAATTTCTGCATCTGTAGCCTTCTACAAATACTTAGCTAGACTTTTTGTCTCTTCTGATTTTCTATTCAAGAAATGGGGCACTATTGCACTACTTCTCAAAGCATAGTCAGAAATATGTATTTAGAAGCTATCAATCAGGTCAACCAGTGAAGCATGGTTAACCTCTGATTGAGTAATTTATGCTTATGGATGAAAGGGATAAAGAAAATGAAATTAAAAACATGCCATGGCCTATGATCTTCTGTCCTGAAAACACTATTCATAGATGTCTAAGAATTTTGGTTTGTTTTGACCTGATAAGAAATGATATTGCACATGTCCTAGTTTAAGAGGCTATAATGATTGCATGGGTGATTAAAAATAACATTAAAAAAACATTGGGATAAGTAGGAGTTAATGTAGCATTGCAAACCTTAGAGCCATAGGAAATATATCAATTCTTCATTATTGCTCTTAATTATTCCCTCTATCCCAAATTATTTGTCACTTTGGGCAAAAAAAAATTTCCCAAATTATGTTATTTTCACATTTCTAGGTGAAATTTATTGTTAAGTTTTTAAGCATACTCCTAATTTATTGAAGTCTTCAAAATAATAACCTTTTAATACTCTCTATCTCTTTCTTTATCATGAAGTACTTCAATAAGGATATGTTGGTAAAGTTACTCTTTAAACTACTCTTAGTTTTGCATTTCTTAATACTCGTGCATTTAGGCAAAACAGCATATAATTTGGGACTGAGGAGTATTGTAGTTTATTTGATGATAGTGATAAATTAAATAACTTTGTCAAAAACATAGCTAGTTGATGTAGACAAAATTTGACATTATTTGTTAAATAAATAATAATATATTTTTTATTGACATAAATTTGGTTGTTTGGGGATTGCAGGTGAAATATATTCTTTTATAATCTGTTTTTGAATAACGAGTTGTTTATATGTATGCTGTACATTCATAGCAAATAAACAAATAGGATTAGCACATATGTCTCTAGTATTTGCTGCAGTTATATGGTTGACTCATTGCAAAAATGCTTGGGACAGCATCTAGGCGAGGAAAATATTTTGGATACTATTTGCCTAGAAAAAGATGTGGATGGTTTTCATCCTCTTAATATGGCGAATCTTGCCATAGGAGGAAGGGAGCCACTGTTTATTCCGTGTACTCCAAAGGGCTGCATTGAATTATTGATTAGATCTGGAGTGGAGATAGCTGGGAAGAATGCTGTAGTGATCGGAAGAAGTAATATTGTTGGTTTGCCAACATCCTTGTTATTGCAGGTAAACATGTATTCCAGTTGAAAGTCTGAAATCATGACTCCTCTACTTTATCTACCACGACATGAAAGTGTGATATCGTTTTTTGTGTTGGCAGAGGCACCATGCAACAGTCACTGTTATACATGCATTTACAGTAAACTCTAAACAGATCACTTCTGAAGCTGACATTGTAGTTTCAGCTTCCGGAGTGCCTAATTTGGTACGTGGCGACTGGATAAAGCCTGGTGCAATTGTGATTGATGTCGGTACAAGTCCGGTTGAGGTGAGTTACCAACATCAGATAGCATTTCATATTTCGATTGCTAATTGACCGTGGTATAAAAACTGTCACGAATTGTCGTGAGCGATATCTTTTGAAAGGTTTTACTTATAACAGATAACACGCGCCTCACATAATAATTTTTTAGGCTTAAAGCATGGATAATATACAAAGACTTGGTTTGATAATGTTTTTTGAGGGGTTAATCCTGCTTTCAAAAAACCAAACTCAAGAGTTTTTGCTCCTTACTTCTAAGAGTCAGAGGTGCTTTTAGGAGCCCTCATAAGAGGCTTCTCAGAACTAACTCTGACTCGAAAATTTCAAAAGACTCGTACAACCTTAAACTTTAATGAAAGTTCAATTTTGCCATTCATTAATCAATGTAAAGTGAAAATAGAAATTATCTTCGAATATTTATGTCTATTGTAGTCATTTTATATTTTAAAAGCAACTTAATGATATATTTATCAAATACTATTCCTCTTGGTTTCGAGCAACTTTTAAATTATTTTACCAAACATAATAATAATGGCTTTTCAAAAGCAACTTTTAGAGTATGCTTGTTTGAGGGGAAATTGGGTGGGAGGAGAGTGAAGGAAGGAAATAGTATGGAATGAAATGAATTTCCCTTGTTTGGTTACACAAGAAAAACCAATGGAAAGATTAAACAATGACAAAAATGGACTAATATTGGAGAACGGAGTAGTTAAGAGTATGTTTAGGATGATTTGTTAGGAGCATTAAATATTACTTATCCTCATGAACTAGAAAATGAATCCATGTGATGCACGGAAATTGTACAATGTAAATATAAAATATAAGTGTAAAAAAATATATGGCTTAAATATAAATTTTAACTATATTGTTAAATAAAAAAATTAAAAACCTACAAAGAATTTGATATTTATTTTTTTGTAGTTTATTGTAGCAATATAAATTTTAGAAATATATTTTAAAAGTCATTAATTATAATGCACAATTAGGAAGGACAATATGTTGGGGTGGGAGCAGAGGATAATGCCAATTCCTCAAAACCATGTATGAAAATCCACTCTATCCCACACGTATACTTGTTTTTTTAGTACCCTACATAAATGAATACATACCTACAGATAACAAATATATCATTAAAAAATTTAATATTTTGTCCAGATTTAATACAAAATGAAGTTATCGAAAGACAATAAGATAATTTAGGAGTGTTCATGACCCGGTCCAGCTTGATAGCTCAACCTGACCCAGCTCAAAGCATTTTTTGGTTGATTCAGATTATTAAATTTGACTTGATAACATTTCGGGCCAAGTTTAAGTTATGTTTCAGGTTGACCTAACCTGACTTGAAACCATATAGTTCCTAAAAATTTATATTTTTGTAAAAATTAGTGATAAATTATTAAATTTTTATACTTCAATCAATATTCTTTACAAAATATTTTCTTACTTTTCATTAATATAATAATTTGTTTTGAAGTATATATTGCAAGATCTCTTTAGTTTTCTACATGTAAAATCTTATGACTTTACTATGTGTATGTTCAAACCTTGTATATTATCAAATCATCGGGGCAACTCAGTGACCTGATTATTAGTGGGGTCAATGTAGGGGTGAGCATAGACTCAAATAAATGACTCAATCATAAAATTGGGTCTGAAACGTGTAACACCCCTGCTAACTACTTACGCTATAGTCGTAAACAATGCTCACATGGTTGTTAACTACATTGGTTGGGTTACTTCTAGCCACTATATTTTTCTTTGCAAATATTTCCTTATTAAAATATGGATCAATTTTAAAACTTTTTCTTGGCTTTATCCAAAATCATAAAGTATGAGTTATGTGTGATTAGGAAGACATATATGTATACGCAAACGATAGAGTTTACCAGACCTAAGCGTTCATCGGCATATTCAGTAACCATTCACAACAATTTCATAGAGAGCTTAACATTCATACATATTGGTCCAAAATTAGTTACACATTGGATTGTACTAATACATAATACATTTAATTCCCATAAGAGCTAGGGGCATGTCTAAACCCCTTAGCTAATATTAAGTACAAATACATTCCGATGTGAAGGTATTTGCCAGTACCCTGCTATGCTCCTCGCTGGAACTTCCTGATACCATGGTCCTTTCTCTTTTGGGAATGCTCATTTTGCTCCAACGTGCTTGACGTGCTCCCCTGGAATCATAAATGAGTGGGGAATGAGAACGTCGCATCCTCAGTAGGAACTGTTGAATATTTGTTAAATATTTGATAGGATTTAATTTACTATTTGAGGATAGTATTAGTATAGAGATATATTTAGATTGATTTAGTTTCCTTTATCTCTTTATTATCATATCTATAAATTGTAAAGTTTTTTGATGAAATAGAATAAGAAAATATTCAGTTTCAAGTGGAACCTTAGGGGATAATTATCCAGTTATGCTTCATTTATGATTCAGGCTGCTCAGGAGATCTCTAAGTGTCAATGCATACTAAAATTCTTATTTATTATTATTATTTTAATCCATGCTAGTCCTGAGTAGTTTTATCTAGTTTATTAGGTGATCGGAAATTCTAGTCTTTGCCTTACTTAATATAGGAAAACCTTTTGTGTTTACTAAATTCTACTCGCTGAGTTTCGTGACTTCAGGTCATATATTCTTGTATCTCTTATTCTCGTATAGGCGATCTTGTGAACTCTTCCTCATTTGTCATTGCTTCATTATATACGTACCTCTTCTAATACCCTTTTCCCTGTACGCTTCTACCTATAGGAATACTGACCATCACCTCCCTGCAAGCTTCTACCTACAGGGACCATCCTGCAAGCTTCTAACTACAGGAGGAATATTGACCATCACTTCTCTGCAAGCTTCTACCTACAGAGACTATCTTGTAAGCTTCTACTTACAATACTCTTGACTATCCCTACCCTGCAAGCTTTTACTTACAGGACAGAGACTTTTCTTGCAGAAATAATATCTTCCTTGCAGACCTCAACCATGAGAGGAAGTAGCAGTACCTTCATTACAAGCCTCATACCATGTAAGAAAGTAATCATCTCTTAATCATATCTTCCTTGCAGACCTCAACCATGCAAGAAGGTAGCAGCACCTTCCCTACAGGCCTCATACCATGTAGGAAAGTAACCATCCTTGTCATATTCTTGGAACATTACCTCATCATGCTTTAAGAGTTTCCCTTATATGCCTTTGAAACGTTTATACATACTCTTGTGCTCCTACACCTTGTCTAGCACTCTAATAATTCTCTTATACGCTTACTTCTATCTTAAGCTCATTTATTCCGTTCCCACTTACTGTTACCAAATTCATACTCTCCATACGCTATCCTTCTTAACTTTCTTATTATCCACATTTGTTAACTAATCCTTAGGCTTTCACTTGTACTTTCATAACCTGATTTCTCTAACTCTGACCCTCGAGACCGATTTGCCCTAAACTCACACACATACTCGTTTTTGGTTATCCTATTACTGCTCGCACCATCTAAACTTATCTCTTTAAGATTTCCATTGACATATTCTTCTTCTAGGAATTCTCACAACCCTAATCTTACTCATTTCCTCCTCAAAACCCTTTAAGCTCACGCGCATCCTTAAAGCTTGATTATTCTACACTCGGGGACATTCTTCAGTCGCTTAGCGGCCTTTGAGGTTCGCTCAGCGGCTAGAGCTCTCAGAGCGCTCAGTGGCTTCTCCATGGCCGCTCAGCGAACTCTGACGCCTTGGAGCTGCTCAGTGGAAACCCTAAGGCGCTCAACGATCTGAAAGAGGAAAAATTAGAGACAGGGAGTTAAAAACCTGAGTCATTCGAATGGCCTAACACAATTCATTCGAATGACGCGAAAAAATTAGGGACAAAGAGCTAAAAACCTGAGTCATTCGAATGACCGTGTCTTAGTCATTCGAATGACCTGAATATTTTGTTCTCGGTTTAGTAAAATCACTAATTCATTCGAATGACCATGCTTAGTCATTCGAATGACCTGCGCTCAGTGGACCTTTCTGGCCGCTTAGCGCCCTTGACGTGAAACAGGGTCACAGCCTTGCACTTTTTTGCTTCCCTTTCCATTTTCCTCAACCATTCCCCAGCATCACCACCCTTTCCTTTACACATAAAACCTTAATTTAAACCTTATTAAACCCATATCCATATCCCTAAAAACCACGGTACCATCCAACTCCTTTAAAAACACAAGTAAACATAATTCCTCAAAAGCATACATAAACATATTTTCACACATAGAACATCATAGAATATCATGAATATGCCGCTTAGACAGCGGATTGTCGGATTACCCACCTCCTAAGAGTGTTGGTTGGTGATGAGGGTGTTGAGAAAACGTTTACAAGAGTGCTTGGCTTTTTCTTCCTTTGTCAGCATAACACCAGTGTGCATGAACAGAACGTATCTTGGCAGAAGCAGATGAAAAAATGAAAGTAAAATTGAAAGCCACTGAGTGGCTATTAATAGGAGGGCAGGTCGATTGGCTTGGCCCATTTTTGGGCAAAAATAAAAGAAAAAGAAAAAGAAATAAAATGGGATAAGGATGGCTTAGGTGGATGGGTTGCCATCTTTGACCACGTGAACTTGGCTTTTGTGTGTGTGTTCTGCGTGAAAGGGCTTGGCAGCCGTTGGTTTTGTGATTTTCTTGGTTCGTGTTTGGTCGTGTTCGGTTATCAGTTATTTGTGTACGGATGTCCTAAAAATTATCCAAACACACCATCGCGATCTACTAATTTTTCTAATAAGGAATTTAAGTCAATTCAAGGTATTTGTAATTTTACTTTCATAAAAGTGTACTTTACAAATACCTTTGATATACAATTAAATTCTGATGACGAAAGGTAATTAGTCCGACCTTTGCAGAATTTCGCGAAATCGCAAACCATTACCTTAAGTGGTATTTAAGGAGGATAAAATGGATGATTTAGATTTTTTAAATTAAAGGGCTTATATATATTTGTTTATCACACGAAATCTTTATGAAGGAAAAAAGCGGGATGTTACAGAACGCATTTTATTCCACCTTGTCCACGTATATCCCTAGGACAATATAAAAAGATCAAAAAAACATAAACACTTAAAATAAAAATAATAAATTTTTTTAAATGGGAACAATCTTCAATTTAGTAACCAACAAAGATTTGTTAACAGTAAGGGGTTGGTCCATTATAAAGTGAAAAACCATAGTTTAAATCTTGGCTAAGATAGGGGTCTAAAATTAAGTTTTAGTACTCATTGGATTGAGTCCAATGGAAGGATACCTATGGGACACTAAAAAAATGCTCAATTTAGTAATTTAAATAACATCTAGCCAATAAAGAATGAGTGGTGTAACTAATTATTTTGGTTTTTTTTTTTTATATTGTTTAATTGATATGATTCAAATCATTATGAAATAAATAAATTTATAAATTAAGTTTAGTGTTAGAAATTAATTTTAGATAAGTAGGATTTAAATTGATTTTGAAGTCAATTATTATGTTTTATATACATAAGATATTGGTTGAAATGGGTAAAAATATGAATTAGTTTTACTGGGATGAACTATTGGATACAAAATACTTGAATTATGTAATATTTACTATTGTTAAGATTATAATAATTTATTTTAAGAATTTATAAATTTAGAAGATATGATCATAACTTTATAGTGTAAGAAAAAATAATTTACTATTATGCTTAATCTCTATGATAAAAATTAGGTTTGGATTTCACCGTATGTGATATTTTGAATGAAAAATACTTCTATTCTAAGCTTAACCCTGGTTAAGTTCTATAACATTATATTTTTTGGAAGAAATTTTTTTCTCTCTAAGCTGTAAATATGTCAAGTTTTACTATAATTAATAGAAGTTTAAGTCAACAGGTAAAGGCATAAATGGTCTTTACATCTAACAAAGGTAAAAATGTGGCAGGATCCTAGCTGTGAGGATGGTTATCGTCTTGTAGGTGATGTATGCTATGAAGAAGTTGTTACGGTCGCATCCGTTATTACTCCTGTGCCGGGAGGAGTTGGACCAATGACCGTTGCTATGCTACTATGTAACACACTAGATTCCGCTAAACGCATGCTTACTTTCACTTGATCTCTTCCTGTTTTGTCTGTACAATACATAATCTTCAAGGTTATTTTCAGAATGGAGGCCTAGCTAGTTTAGAAAGAAAGTTCTAAACAAATGTTTAATGCATCTTTGTAGTCACCGTATTTTTTTGTGAGATGTTCTGTTATTTATGTGCTGTGGGCCGAATTTGGGTATAATTTCTCAAGCTTTACCAGCACATCCTGATAGTTGTTTCTTGCTGTCAAGCTTACTTAGGTAGCAACGTAGTTATAAAACTCAACTCGATGATTGATATAGTCAAAACATTCGATTACTAGTTCAATCACTGGATCATTGATTGAATTACATGTAAATTGGGGATTCATTGACACCTAGAATAAGTACCTAATATTCACCCTTCGTTATCATAAGATTTAATGGCTCTGATCATTATCCCAAGATCTAATGGCTCTAAACAATCCAAATAAAGCATCACGTGCCTTTCTTCATTCTGCCACCATGTGTTTTTCCTCTTTGTCGGTCCCTGCAATGACCCAACTCAACTAAGATTAGGAGAGCACATGTAACATCTCGATTTTTTCCCTTATAAAGATTTTGCGTAATTCATACTTTCGCCTAATTAAAAGTATATTAGAGACGATTATTTCGACTGAAAAAATTATTTATAAAATTTATTTCTTCCAAATGCCAGTCAGACAATTGTTTCACGATCTCGTGGGATGTCACGAGGTCCGTGCCAATTTTCAATGAATACCGGAATTCCATCTGGTGCCAAAGGTATCTTGAAATATACTCTTTGGGAATAAATTCACGAATTCCTTAACCTGACATATCCTCCTGACTAGTAAAATTGGTAGATCATCGCGAATATGTGCTCGAAATATTTTAAGGATATCCATACACGAGCGATTAACGACCAAACGTGATCGAACATGATCGAAAAATAAAACAGGGGATTAGAGCATGTGGCCAATGACTTAGCCTTTCCCAATTCAAACACTAGCTCCTAAATATTAAATCTTTTAATTAATTAATTGATTAATTGCTACAGTGAGCAAGGCTTCGGTGGCTATAAATAGCCCCAAGCCACTGAAGCCAGTTTCCACATACTTCCAGTACTGGTTGTACACAGTGTTGTTATTCTACAAGAGTCAGAAAAATACACGGAGCACTCCCACACTCGAAAAATTCCCCACTTAAACCCCACCAACTCAGTTTTCAATTTGGTGGTGGGTAACCCTAGACCCACTGTCCATGTAATTTTTATTGTTATTTTGTATGTGTGTATTTGAAGTTTTAAAGTAATAGAGTTTATGTAGAAAATGTAGGGAATATTATGAAAATAGTTGCTTTATATGTTTTTGAGCTGGAAAGCTGCGTTATAGTGTCTGTTAGAACCATGGGAATGTTTAAAATGAAAAACATAAGTTTCAGTAAGGAGTTTTAGCGAGAAACAGCGCTACGGATGAGTTTAAGGCAAGGTCATTCGAATGACCTAGCATTCTTATTCGAATGATCCTAAATTTTACTCATCCTGGAGCCTTTTTAGGGTCATTCGAATGACACAGCAAAAATCACAAACTGAGAGCAAATTTTCTCTGTCATTCAGATGACTCAGCTAGTCATTCGAATGACAACTAAAGAACTTGAGATTTTACCTATTCTACATGTTCCAACAAACACTAAAACCCTAAGGATTGTGTAGGGAAGTAACCAAAAACTTATTGTACTTATGAAAGCATGCATCATAAGGACCCGATCGCTGTCAGGGTTATAGGACGACCGTAGGTAACTAGAGAGTTGACACACACCAAAACGTCGTTAATTTTAGTGCATGATCAAATAATAATTTATAAACTAAGAAAACCCCAAAAACGTAGTATAGGGGCTAACCTAGGTCGTCTTTAAGGAAGCAATTTCCAAGCCAATCATAATTACAATTAAAAAAGGGGGGTTTTGGATTGATGAATATAAATAAAAAGAAAACAAAACGAAGGTAAGTCAACAATGATAAAAAAAAAAAAATAATATCCTGCATACGGCGTTTCTAGATCAAGGATTAATTGTCATTGTTTCCTAATTAATTATTCATAAGAGATGATGTTGTTTATTAGTTGAAATCTCTAACTAATGCGCAATTCACTTAAGAGACTACAATCATCAATCCTCTAAGCATTTATTAATACAAGAATTAATACTAAGATCTCAGCATTTAAAACCCATATCAATTATGCTCTTATTGCACAACCTAATTAAATCTAATTAGTTCCCCAAAAAGTTTCCAAATCTTAAATCAATAAATCCTACAATCGTCAAGATCTATCAACCTAGAATTAACCCTAACCAACAACATGCGATCGCTATATTACTAATTAGGGGTGGAACAAATCATGAATAAACATTAAGCACAAGACCTCGAATTAATCCTAATCTAAAGTTACCGCATGCAAGATATTAAGAAAACTTCCCTTCCATGGATGGAGGATAAAGGCTCATAATAAATAAAAAAATAAGAAGATAGTAGAAAATAATGGAGAATTGAAATAACAAAACCTGAATAGAAGAACGAAAGAAATTCATAAATAGTTGGGAGCTTGCGTTGTCAATGCGAGCGCTCCAACAATCCTTGCAGAACTAATACCTAAGCTCTACTAACATAAACCTAAAATCCATAAAATAAAAGGGAAAAGTGCAGGAAATTAAAGTGGAGGTTGAGTATCAAGTTCTCTTCTTCAAAATTTATATCTTATCAAATCTCCTTCAAATCTTCAATGATCCTCTTGACATTTTATTTTCTGCAATTAAAATAGAAAACTAAAAAAGAACAAAAGAAATCTACACATTAATTTCTAAGATAAAATAATGCTTAAAATTGTATTTTTCTCAATTTCTCACAAAAGAGGATAATGTGCAAAACATATTAATTAAGCATTAAAATCACACATTTTTAGTATGCAATGTTCAATTATAGAATAATAAAATAGGGTACAAACTCTACCTATCAAGAGTCGATGTAACATCCCGCTTTTTCCCTTAGCCAAGATTTCATAAATTAAATAGGGGAACAAGTCCTCACACAAGCCTTTGGATTAAAAGTGTCTGTAGAAATAATTCTACCCATTTTCTTAAAAATTCTGTAGACACTAAAACGGATCCTTTTTGTCCTCCAAGTGGAATATTGGGTCTAAGGTATCTGTAAAATGTATGGTTATGGGGGAAAGTTCACAAATACCTTAGATTAACTCAAATCCTATACGAGAAACATTGGCGGATCAACTCAAGTTAGTGTCTTCGGATACCCGTACGTGGAACATCGGAACAGCTAATGACCAAACATGATCAGCATTTGGTCCCAAAGGGAAAGAGCAATTCTGCTAGCCTTTGAAGGAATCACAGGGTGTCCACATGCACAAAGGACAATTAACAAGGCAAAATCCTATAACCCTCCTTGGTGATTCATCCTGTAGAATCCCGTTTCTTCCTTAACGACAATCTCGCTCGACAATTGTTTAGCAATTCTCGTTGTAGGTTAAACTATTAAAAATATAAACTCTTAGATTGAAATGTCTGTTGTAACATCCCACTCTTATCTTAGTAAAAATTTCCCTAAATAACTGTTCGCAGAGCCTTTTGTGTGTATTAACCTGTAAAGGTCAGTAGACATTATTCTGTTTGGTTTTGACAAATTCTGCTGACACTCAAATGATTCCTCTCGACCCCTAGGGATGGATGAAAAACCTAAAATGTCGGTAAAACGGAAATTGGTTCAGTTTCGGACGATTCTGCAGACACTAGAACAACCCCGTTTATCCAGTAGAACTAAGCAGAGAGTCCCAAGTCTCTGGAAATTCAACCTGTACCGGGAAAAGTTTCAAATACCTTAGATTAGCCCCAAAACCTCATTAGAGAGAATAGGCGAAAAGAGGCGATTGCAGAAATGCAAGCGGAACGGTTGTCTGCAGTCACGGGAGCTTAACGATGTATCAAAGGTATCTGTGAAGAATACTCCTCCGGAGAAAAATTCACAAATTCCTTGAGTGGACCTTATTTCCAAGTTAAGGGAAATTAGGGGATCGCGGCAGTGTGCTCGGAATATTTTTCGGACGACCGTGCGCGACGCACCGGGATTGCGAACGGCCAAACACGAGCGAAACGGGATCGGGTGGGACCCAAATCTGAATTCCCCACGTGACTACACCAGATTTTTTAGGAAAAATAATAAAATAAGGGTTACTATTCATTGATGTGACCTTTTATTTATCCAAACTAATTAAATAATTAGTTAATTAAATTAGAAAAGGCGTTTTGGTAATTTGGGCCAAGGGCAAAATTGGAAAATGGCATTCAGCCTCAAGGCTATAAATACCCCCCTAAACCAAAAATTTGGGAAAAATTGGAAACCTCGCCAGAACTCTGTCTGTTTATCCAATCGAGTGTTGTTCTGTCAAACCCAAGACCCGAACACTTCCTACCTTAAACCCAGTTCAAATTACTCAGAAATCCCCTAACCCTAACCCACAAAAAACCCTCAAAATCCCTAGGGAAAGCTTGAAGAAACTCAGCCAAGAGGAGCTAGGAGCGTCAAAGCAAGCTAGGAGTCAACAGGAAACGTTGAAACCGGGAAAAGTGGGTAAACCTGACATAACCACTGTCTATGTGGTCTAGGATGCTTGAGGTTAATTTATGATGTGTTTTGTGCTAGAACATGCTAGGTTTTCTTATTTAATTCCTCTTTTGATGAACTATTATGATTATGTGTGGATATGTGAATATCTATGCTCTATGTGATTCATGAATAGATGGTTAGGAAAATATGAGATTTATGATGGAAATGATTTTTAGAAAATGGAAGTATGACTATTATTGTAGAGTTTGATGATGAAAGATGGAAGAAATGCTTTAAGGATTGATGGTTAGAAACCTTGTAGAACATGGAAAATTGCAGGAATTAGGAGCTGAAATTCGTCAGGTGACGCTGAGCGGCTAGGTTGCTGATGAAAGCCTTTTTAACCACTTTCTAGAATCTTGACACAGCTTAGGTTTTGTCACAACTATGCCAAGCTCGTAGAAAGCTTATCTGCGCTTTTGTCGTTCAAATTAAATTTATATATATCCTACTTTATGGATCCGATTGCAGTATAGTCGGGTATAGTCGAACCACAGAGAGTTGCAAAAATACCGTTCTTGAGTTCGTTTAATTAAACAATGAGGTGAAAGATTTGATAAATTGATAGTTAAATAAATAAGTAAATAAACGACATAAAAGTAAATAGGAAACAAATCGGAGGTAGTTCCGGAGCTTGTTGGGAATTTTAATCACATCATAGTTTCATGCATCCAGTTACTTATTACATAGAACTATCATTTGATTTCGCGCCACCAGTTCTTAACTTATCATCACTTTCGCGCATGACAAGATCACAGGTTTCCTTTGTTAAACTGTCACTTTCGCACCCAAGGTTAACAAAGTACGCCAGCATTAATCCAGATGTTAAAACGGCTAACCTTTATTCCAGTTATGGCAACAAGATTAGATGAAATGGTTTAGTTCCGACTTTAATGATTGTAACTGTCGTTCACAACGTTCAAGCCTAGAATCTAGTTAAGCATAATGATGTTGATCTTAACTTGGTTATGATTTAATTAGTATAACTATCGTTCATACAATTAAATCCCAAATCAAGAATCAAGACATTAAACAAAGACTAGCATTAAGCATAAAACCATTCAAGCAAATCATAGGAAAAGGATAGATTCATATGTAATAGTTACATGGATACAAGTAAACTACAATAATAATCAAAATCCCAACAAAAAGAGGGTTAGGAACCCATCTTACAAGAGAATCTTGGAGGCAAGGTTTAGGCACTTACCATGACACATGCTCACGCTATCATGGCCATGGCTTCGCCAAGCTTCCTCGATCTCTGGCTCCTTCACAAGCCTCATCTTTGTTCCTAACCTAACTAACTAAGCTTTAAAAGTACAAAAGAAATGAAGAAGAATGGTGTTTTTGGTGAAGGGAGAGGGTGAATGAGAGATGCCTTTAAAATGCCTCGGCCTCCCCTATTTATGGGCCAAAATCGTCTAGTTTCGCTCAGCGGATTGGAGGGGTCGCTCAGCGATAGTAGGTGATGGCGGCTGCCGACTTCAAAGTCGGTTTCGGGAAGGTTCGGTGGTATCGCTCAGCGGTGGGTTAAGATTCGCTCAGCGACCTTAATCTTAAAATGATCCCAACTACAAAGTTGTAGATCTTTCTCTTAGCTTTAAGTAGCAATTTGAACCACCTTAATC
>QANU01112771.1:5881-16007 GCA_003254905.1 Nissolia schottii
CAAAAAAAAAAAAAAAAAGAGGGCATATTAATGGGGGCAATGACCCCTATATACAGGGCTAAGGCAAATGACTCACTCCTATGTAAAAAAATTAATGAATCATGCATCCCATTATAACAAGATTCATACATGAAGTCCATAACTATACTCATTATGAGAAGCGTTTAATAAAATATGCTCAATAACAATAGTGGCTATAATTAATTGAGCTAAAACAACATACTTAATTATTGACATCTATACTTAATACTGAAAGAGCAAAACATGTTTATTACGCAAACTATCCAAGAGCTACTCAATCAAGTTGGAAAGTTGTGATGCAATTCAAACCAAGTGGTCGAACCGAGTTTGATGACACAGAATCTTTAGACAATACATTTGATCAAGTATATCAATTGCCGAAGTCAATCCCTGCAACAATAATTATTGAGTCTCCATTGCCTACCAGTTAGGTAGCAGTACATTTGATGATAACCTTGACATAGTTGAACTTCCTAACCTCCAAAAACATGCGAGTGATGAAGAAATTGATGTATGCAATGATAGTGAAGAAGAAGAAGAGTTCGATAATGAACTTAGTTCCATAAGTTACAATGACAATTTTGCATTTTCAAATAGTATATATAATTATTTGAGAATTTGTAACACAATTTCATTTGAATATTATGTGTAATTTTCTTATTAACTTTTATTGCACAAATTCATTTTTAGTATTTAATTATTTATAAGGATAATTTATTATTTGTGTATTAAAATAAATAGATAAATATTTGGTTGTATATTCTATTTAATTATTTATTATATTTAATTAAAAAATTAGTTGGATTAAATGTACATTTGTTTAATTAAATTTTAAATTTAATTTTTTAATTTTATATGTAATGTCTTATGTTTAAATAACTATTAAATTATTTATTATATTTAGTAAAAATATTAATGAATTTAATATTTATATAATTATATATTTATTTCATATATAACTTATATAATTAAATAATTGAATGAATTAAATAATTATATTATTAAATATTTATTTAATATATAATTTATTAAATTAAATAATAATTTATCTTTACCATCAGACATTGCCCACAATAAAATACTAGCGATAATAGTTTCAAAATATTAATAATTATCATCAGTTTTTTATGATAAATTGGACAAATTACCGTCGGCTACAATCGAAGGTAAATTTAATAAAATATTAATATATTATTGTCGAATATCAACAACGGTAAATCGTCATGGTTTTTGTATAAATAGTATTAAATTTCTGTCATAATTAACCGACATAAAATAGAATAAAATATTAATACTATTACCGTTAGTTATAGTCGATGGTAACTGGTTTAGTATGGACCGTTTCTGAACCTCCATTTGCGTCGACCATCGAGGCTTATATCGTCGGTCTCGCTTTCATCGATAAATCTGACGGAAAGCCAAAATTCTGACTGTAATCAGAGAAAAATACGACGGTAATTAACATTTTTCTTATAGTGTTTGTTGTGTAGGATATAGGATCTTAATAATGACATTTGACGTAGCATTTTTGTTGGTAGTTTCTTGTAGAAATGTCTCTTAGAAGCATTTCCATTCAAGAGCTCCTAAACCTTAATTCAAAAAAATAACTTTGCAATTTCTCTTAGGATGCAAGAGGTATCTCTCTGTCACGTCCCAAATCTGTTCGTGACTGCACGTAGGGACACTGGCCTCACGGAAGCATCGTTGAGGTCTAAACATGTTAACATAAATAATAATTAACAAAACAGTTTGAATTATTAATAATAATTAAGTCTAAATATTATCAAATATTTTTGAGATGTCATAACGGTTGCAACCAAGAAATCATGAACACTATGATATTGAAAAACTGAAATAAAAAACGTTCTATGCGTGATGTCTGATATCCTACCTAAAGTTAGCTAGAGCAGAACTTTCTAATAAGTAATAAAAGAACTATGCCCCCACTACAAAGCAGAGCCCACCCAAGACTCGGGAAAACTACTACTACCGTTGAACTAGAGGGTCATTTTTGGGATCCTCAAAAAAAACCTAAAAATCAAAGAAAGCATGGGCATGAGCTGTCATTTCAATGAAATTTCTCAATAATGTCAAGAAGCGAGGGGAAGAATGTCCCTGCCCCATGTATGCCCATTGGGATATCTAGCCCAAATTAAGGTTCTATTTTACTTTGCCTACGGAAAAAATACATTTGACTTCAATGAATTATAACTCATTTGTCGTTTAGTATCTGAACTATAAAAGCATGCAAATGAATCCCTAAACTTCCCTAAATATGTACTTAAGGGTTATGAGTTTGTGTTTCTTGATGCTACTTGATGTTTTAGTTCCTATCTGGGTGTTTGTTGCGCACTTCAAGCTAGATGGGCGTTTTGCATCCGATTACCTACTGTCGAGAGTTTCTAAAGTTTTTTTCTGCTAGAATCGAGTTGTGTTTCTCTTTTCTCTCATGTAATTTTCTGTTGTTTTTCTCTGTTTTTGGGGTCTCTTACTTTTTTGTGTTTTGTTTGTATTTAGTCATTAGCCTTCGGCCCTCGCACCCGCATGTTTTTGGGTCTTTGGTGAGTGTGAAATTATCAGGAAAAAAAAAANTAATAAAAGTAATAACATGTAAAGTACATATACTATGTAATTCACAGGGTACATGGCATTTTTTTCCTAAAGTAAATGTCTCATCTTATTTGTTTAAATCATTATTGAACGATCGCTTTCATTATAGGTGACAATTCAACATGGTAAATAACCTTCTAAAAGAAATTATATTTACACGTTGAGAAGGGGCCATCGAAAACAACCTCTCATTAGGACAACGTTTCTATTAGGCCTTGATAAAAGGTTGGGCTGTGCCTATGCTGAATGAATGAATGCTTATAAAAGAACGCCAGTGGTATGGTATGGTTTACACTTTACACGGATCCATGGACTCTATGCATAGAGAGGACCACTACATGAGGAGGATCCAAGAATATATATATAATTTTATGTACTTCAATAACATAGAAATTGTGGTAGTTTAATGGTAAATTTTGTATGTAATATAGTCTACTAACCTCTTGATCCCTCCTTCTACTTCTAACAACTTTTTTTTTTTACTCGTTTAAATTTTGATCAATTAAAAAGTTTATTTCACCCTATAGACTTTCTTATGAGTTTTAAACTTTTATTTTAATCTTTCCTCCCCTTTGCACTCAATTATAAAAGTTCAATGACAAATTCAACTAGAATAAATTATAAAGTTTTCATCTCTATTTGTACTCATGTAGAAGAATATAAAAAGTTATATTTCAATCATCAATGTGAATTAGTAAAACCATTTTATCCCGCTAACTTCACTAAGCATTACACAAGCTTAACATTATCAAATTGATGTTATGTCAATCTCTGAATTATATGTAGCAATTGTTTATAAGAATAATTTGTAATATTTTTAATTTATTGTTTTATTTTTTGGATATTGAATCTTTTCATTTCAAATGTTACTATTAATAAGCGTTTCTCACGTATGAATAATGTAAAAAAGATAACTCATAAATAAAATGAAAATATTTTATTTTTTTAATAGCCTTTTAACTTATAAAATAAGAAAATTGTTATAAAAAATTGACAAATTTTTTTTTATATTAACTAATTTTATAATTAAAAAATTCTTTTTATATATCTATTATTTAATAATATATTATAATATTTATTTGATTACATTATATAAATTTTGACCCCATGTTATATTTCTTGGATCCGTCCCTAGACATGACCATTGAGAAACCCATAATTTCCGCATCAGCGTCCCCAGTGGAAAATTTACATATTTATGCCCCCAACAAAAACTTAATCCTATATTATGCTGTAACAAAAATATTTATGAACATATGGGTCTAGGTCTGAAATGGCCACCCCTATGGTGATTTCAGACCTCAGATTTTTATTTTATTTTTAAATGTCTAAAATCGCCACCTGTAACGATTTCAGACCCAGACCCATATAATTATAAATTTGTATTTCAACTCATATTTTGGTATACAAGTTATACCACAACCATATACAAGTAATGAACCCTCCCCATGGCCTATCCCTACCAGTGAAGCGGTAAAATTAGAAGTTCAATAATAGAAACAGTAGAAAGGTTGGAATGTGTCTTTCAGAAAAGGCAAAAAAAAATCTTTGACGCAAATATGATGAACAACATAATTGAAATTTAATAACATTAGAAAAAAATTAATATTTGAGGGCCCTAACTCATCAACCTACTTATCTTTTTATTTATTTTTATGAATTATACTTAACATTTTTCTTCCTATTTTGTCCATAAAAAATGCTAAGTATCATTTATAGAAAGAGATAGCAAGACAAGTAGATTGATGGGTTAGATCTCCCAAGCATTTTCAATAGAAAAAATGTTACTAAATTATGAAAAATTATTGTTGTTTACACAATCAACAACTTACAAAGTTATGTTATTAAAGAGTTTTGACAACATTTTAATATATTATTTAGGAACATTTGTTATACTTTTAGCTCGTGATATTTATTAAACATTTAGCAACAATTTATAAAATGTTTTGATTTAATAATGTTACTTTTTTTTAATAAGAATTTAATAATGTTGCTTAAAAATTAAATATGCAACAGTGAAAGTTAGGAAAAAAAATCCTTTGAAGGCATCTATGTAGGTATTCATCTATATGCTAAAATCTTGGGTTTGATTCCTAAACCCTCGTTGAGATTTGTGAGATGTCTGGACTTTCGAAAGGAACTACCTTTTTTCCCCTAACTATGTTATTACAAGGAAAAGATAATGGCTGCCATGAATTATGTCTGCTGCTTTCGTATTTTCTGTTTAGTAGAAAGGTAGACAGAACGTTACAAAGTGCAAAGGTTACAACAGCCCCACATTGTTACATTGAAAGAAATACTATGCAAGAGAATTGAGAATCTAAGAGCTGTTAATTTTACCAAAGATTAGCATTGTACTCGTTTAGAATAATTTATTTTGCTTTAGAAAAAAAAAATCAAATGCTTCCTCTTGAACATTTTCATTATGTTATTATGCAAGTAATTAAAATGAGCTATATAATACAAGTACTTGGCATCATTGAAGCGTGTAACGTGGAGAAATCCTCTCGGACATACAGTAATAAGCAACAAGAATTGAATTAGTAAAAGAAATTTATTTTATTAATGTCAAATTAAATCTAATAAGTGAAGGAAACCTACAAATAATGGCCGAAGTTGAGGATCAAATTTAAGATTAATAGTCTTAGTATTTTAGATGACAATTGAATCTCATTCAAAATAGTGAATAAGAGAATTTAAAGTAAGAGAAATCTTAATTATACTCATTTTGTGAGAGACATTGTACTAGCTTACACATCATTTATTATTGTATGATATTCAAATGGAACTCACATCCTATTAGGGTCTCATTCAACGGTAGAAGGTGTAAAATGAAAATGTAACTAATGATGTTCATATTTAAAATTGTTCCAAGTTATTTTATTTTAAATTATTGTTATCCACTTAGTTTTAAGGTAGTTTGAATTTTAGTTTATCTTTACCTTTAGTTTGAAATTATCGTTCATCTTATCTTTATCTCTAATGTAACAGTTATCTATTTAATAGTAATAGGCTAACAACTCTCATTGAGTTTGTTCAGTCATTCAGCTAAAACTTTTACATAGTATCAAGAGCCATTATGGTTAACTTTTATTTTTCTTAGTAAAGGGAGCTCTAACCATCCAAGATAGGGAGCACAACAGTAGCCGAAGAAGATTTACAGAGAAAATAGAAGAAGACTGAGTGGATAACACCAACTACAAAGCCATTGGCAGAAGCAACACTTCAGCAATAGAGCCATTATGGTTAACATATCATTAACTCTAAAACGAGGGAATGGATCCTCTCAATTAATTTTTCAAAAAAGATTATCTTAAATTTTTTAAGATAATTGAAATAATCATTTTATATACATATACACTTCAAGTACTTCATTTTAAGTAGTTTTTATCTATCTATGTGCCTAGTTATTCAAAACATCGATTTTATTGAGATTGAGACAATTTTTAGCTAATTTTTCAATTCCAGGGCTCATTCATTCAAATGGCAACAAGTGCCATTCGAATGAATGCTAAAAAATTTGTCCCCGAAGCCAATTTAGTTGAGTCACTCGAATGACTCCATAAGTCATTCGAATGACTTGACCAAATTGATGATTTTTGGTTTCCCAAGTTAGGTCATTCGAATGAGCCCCCTGAGTCGTTCGAATGACTCGTGTCCAAGGGCATTTTAAACATGCGAAAAGCTCATTTTTGCTAAGTTCTCTCTCTCACCCCCATTTTCTTCTCCTTCTCTCTAGAAAACCCAAAACCCTAACACCAAATCCTCCCCAAACCTTCGATATCACTCCAAATCACTTCAAATCCTTCACTCCACTTTCATTATCATCATCATCCCTCTTTATTCTCTCTTTAGAATCTCTATTGGAGCTCTCTTGGAGCTTTTCGTGGTGACTCTAGGGCTACCCAAGAATCCTCTTCTCTTGGGTCACCAAGGGTAATTTCTTAACTTAAATCTCTTGTTGGTGTTGTGATTGAGTTGGGTACTTGATTATTCAAGTCTATGAATTGGTTTCTTGAAACCCTAGGTTGAGATTTTGTGAATGTTAGTGATTTGGGTTAAATTGGCCACTAACCCATGATCTTGTTTGTCTTATCTATAGCTTTGGGAGGCTCCGGTGATCATCCCCAACATCCGACCGATCAATTCCTCTGCCTTCTTGATGCTTGTGTTGTGAGTAGATAGTTGCAATTGTAGTTAATTTTTTATATTAATACATATGTGTATATATGTGGATTGAAAATATTTTTTTGAAAGTATTATGAGAATCCAATTGGTTAAATTGAAGAAATGATTTTGTTGATGTCTTTGAGCATTTTGCAAAGAAACATGAACTATCTGTTTTTGAAAGGGAACTCTTTTATGAACTAACACGTGGGACAAGACCTATTAGTAATTATTGCATGAAAATCATTTACCGCATATTATTTTACATTGACAAAGTTTTGATCATTTTGGAAACAAATGTTTTGCGATTAAGATATTGGTTTTAGTTTATAAATAGGTTATGTCTAAAATGGTTGAATTGGATTATGGAAAAACATGGGTGAGAAAATGAATATTTTTATTTTGTTGTATTGGATAAATGGTATGGGTGAAGTCTTGTCAAGATCTGTAGCCAACGACATTAGGCATTGGACTTGGTGCACCATGACATATGCCCTCACTTGTAAGGGACAGATCATACTAGCCCGGTACGGATCGGAGGCCACGTTCCGGTTATATGCCCTCACTAGTAAGGGATATATCATACTAGCTCGAAACATTGAAATCAATGTCTTAAGTTTGTTAAGTGTATGTTAGAGTAACGGCTCTAACACGTTGTTGATATTGTATTATATCTTGGCACGATGGAATTCCTTAAATACATGGTTTATGAAAAGGTTATGTTGGAACTAAAGAGAATATTTTCTATTTGATACATACATTGTAATGATCATTACCCTTTCTTTCCACTTGTCCCTTGTGTGCTATAATTACATCTACCTACTACTGAGTTTCCAAACTCACTCTTTGTTGTTTTTTTTCCTTTCAGATACAGGTGAAGGTCTGAGTTCCATTCCTTCTGCCTCTTAGATTGCAAAGGATTTTCTCGTTATGGTGAGCCTAACTTGTACTGGGCTATGCTCATTTCTAGGGTATTTGTATTATCTTGTCTTAGAACACTCTAGTAAACCCACAGGCAGGGTCCGACCGATTCTCACTTTCGTGGTCTTGTAGTATTATGTTGATTTGGATTTAAGTATGTAACTTAAGAATTGTTTTGAATTTGCAAACTGCTATGTTTTCTATGTCTGAGAAACTCCTGTATTTGTGAATGGATTTTATTGGATTGTGATTTGTTATCAGATGTTTGTTTCTTTTGTGGGGATAAGCCTATATGAAAGGGAAACTATGTCTATTTTTTCTAAAAATTTTGAGGTATTTAAGGCTTGCTAGGGGACGTGGTCCCCTATGGGCTGGTCACGATTCATGTTGGGCCGTGACAAATTTTGTCATCATTTTATGATCTAATATGGTGAATTAATGTGTCATATGATCTAATGCGATAAATTAATACATTCAATACAATATTTATGGAGAAATGTATTATAACCTAAAATCCTTGAAATTCTAAACCTTTTACAAGTTGACTATTTTAATGATTTGTCAAGAGAACATGAAACATGAAATGATGACAAAATTTGATGAGTTTAATTTCAAAAATTGTTAAAATGAACAAGTTTAACGGGAAAGAGTGAATACCCCGGCCACAAGGTACTGGAGAAACCTTCATTTTTCAATTGACAAGGTAAAGTGTGATATATCACCATTCATTTCTTAGTTGCATATGTTATGTATGGATTCATCCTCTTTAATTAATAGTGAGAGATCACACTTTATCTTATCAATTGAAAAATTCAATTGAGACCTAGAATGACAACTAACTTGTCCACCACCCCACTACTTCTGCATCCCCCTATCCTTTGCCAACTAATTTCCTTATTAATATTCTGCTAATTTCAACATAATTAATTTTATTGAGAGCTAGGATCTCTGTAGCTTTATAAGTGGAGAAACACATGTGACACTTCAGTGGGTTGCTGCTCATATCACTCCTGGAAGCTACACATTTCTTGATCAACCTAGTATTGGTCATATTCATTGGTGCATCCGACCTATCCGTGCATGGTTAACTTGTTAGTTTTTGGAGGAGATTCTTAATCTACAATTCTCAACGTGGAGACCTCTCATGATATTTGATGAAATACTCTCCAAGATACCTTGTTTTAGTCTTTTTGGAACATGAGTTTCTTCTCAAGCAGAAACTTGCCACATTGTAAAAAAATATCAAATCATCAATAATTATAGAAGTCATTTTTACCAAGCCCTTTCCACACAAGTTATTTTTGGAAATTTGCAGCAAACTCGAACTCTGTCATCCTATGCTCAGTTTGAAAGGGGTGGAAATGTAATTTATGAAGCTCATATCTAGAAATTATTACAAGTTATTTTATTTTGAATTATTGTTATTTTCTTAGCTTTAGCCTTTAGGGTAGTTTGAATTCTCTGGTTTATCTTTATCTTTAGCTTGAATTATTGTCCATCTTATCTTTATCTCTAATGCAACAATGTCATCTATTTAATAATGATAATAATAATAATAATAATAATAATAATAATAATTATTGCGAATTTTGTTACGAGTATTTTATATTTATGCTAATTGTATTCTATATTTTTTTAGTAAGTTAATTTTATTCTATACTAGTTTAGTTTTATTAATTTTAATTGTTTTATACACTAATTTTTATCAAAAAAACATAAAACATCCTGATAAGCCTATAATTTAGAAAAGTAAATTTAAAAATTATATTTCAATTTAATCTAAGACTTTAGAAACTAAAAAAAATATGAAATACAATTCATAGCTTCTTCAAATTGACACAATTATATTATCTATATTAACTAAATGTCTAATATTTTTCCACCTTTTGGAGGGAAATTTCCCACTAAAATTCCCCTAAACTTTCTCCATTGCACTCCACTAATTATTTCTTATCTTATATTTTAACATTCTCTCACATTTAAAATAAACATCATTCAAAATTTTAAAATTCAAATTTTAGAAATTTCCTAACAAATAAAACAAATACTATTTAACTTTTTTTATCATAAAAAAAATCTATAAATTTTACTATATTTATTCAAAATTACTCTCGTACCAAAAAAATTTGTCACTTAATTTTTATATGTTCAAGTTTATTATTATAGACGAACGTACAAACACATGTATAAAAAGGAATCTGTGTAATACACGAGTATTATATTAGTAAAAGAAAATGAGTTAAGAACACACTCATCTTTCTTTGGAGTGAAAATTTTCACCCAAACCAATTTTACTAAACTATATTACCACTAACTCACTTCACACCACTAACACAAATTCACATGACCTACTAACTTCTCTAAATTTCAATAAATTTTGGTCAAAATTACTCATTAACTAATTAAA